>OLKM01001065.1:0-2500 GCA_900291075.1 Melanogrammus aeglefinus
GAGAGACATAGACAGAGACATGGAGAGAGGGGGAGAGAGAGAAGAGAGAGGAGAGAGAGAGAGAGAAGAGAGAGAGGGAGAGAAGAGAGAGAGAGAGAGAGAGAGAGAGAGAGAGAGAGAGAGAGAGAGAGAGAGAGAGAGAGAGAGAGGTGATGGGGGAGTTAGAGACTAGTGTGTATGAGAGAGAGAGAAGAAACAGTGAGAGAGAGAAAGAGAAGGAGGAAATAAAACGAGAGATAGACTAGAGAAAGAGAGCGAGACAGAGACAGAGAGGAGGACAGATGAAAGTAGACAGAGACTGGCTCAGAAGCAATTGGCACACAGAATACTTTTTTTTGGTAACAAGGACCCAGCTGAGGGGAAACTGCGGTCCAGGCGGTTTACTGGTCTATTACAGACAGACACACCACAGAAAGCTTGATACTTTTGCTTCTCTTATTGCTTTGGCTCACATGAACAACCCAGTGTGTGCTATGACTTCATCTTTTTACTCTCACTTTGAGGTTTCTACAAATATAAAGACTTTAACCAAGGTGAATAAATCAGCATATATTGTATGCCAGTTTTTCCAAAGGCTAATCGCAAGACATCCCGGTCTGACGCAACGCAAAGTGATCTTTATTTTATTTTTCTAACTTAAACAGATAATTCTATCAAACCATACACCCCTCCTGAATGCATACAAATTGTGATCCACAAGCACAAATGGGATCACCACTTATTACTTTCCATCGGTTATCTGTGTGGTCGGATAACGGGGGCCTGCGTTGTAAGGGGGTGAGGATTGCCCCCTAATGTGTATTCTAAATGCACTTGTAAATTGCCTGGGAGATCATTTCAGATACAGCGGGACTAAACAGCTCTTTTCACAAAGAGGGATGTAATAAAATATTGAAATGGACGCGCCCGAGGCCTTATCCGCCATTTTACTTAATTTACCTCGGACCACGCCACAATGGCGGGGGAACTGGACTGTGGCGGACAAGCGGTTGGGGCGCAAAGACACCAACACGCGATGTATCTATTATCTGAGGCGCCCCCGGAGGTTCAAGGACCTGCGACAGGCAAGCGGGCCGGAGACACCAAAGAATCAGTGCAATTTAATCTTCGCACAATATAAAGAAAAAAAAAGGAAGAGGAGGTTGAGGAGGAGGAAGATGAGGAGGATGAAGAGTAGGGTGGCCGAGCACCACCGCACAAAAGGGACCAGAGAATGGGCTGGTTTCTTTGTGGAAAGACAACTCTCCCCTCTGCCCTCCCTCCTCCCTCCCTCCCTCCCCCAAGAGGCTTCCAGAGTACCTCTCCTCAAGGCACTCCAAAGCCGTCGGCTGCAAGGCCATGTCCACTCTCTTCTCTGACACTAGTATTAATGGTATTTTGGCCCGGGACTGTAGATGCTGAAAAGCGAAATGTGAGAAAAAAAAAAGAAGTGCAGTCCAGGAAGCAGATGTGTCTGTTTTCTTCTCTCTGTTTCTCTCTCTCTCTCTCTCTCTCTCTCTCTCTCTCTCTCTCTCTCTCTCTCTCTCTCTCTCTCTCTCTCTCTCTCCTCTCTCTCTCTCTCCCTCTCTCTCTCTCTCTCTCTCTCTCTCTCTCTCCTCTCTCTCTCTCTCTCTCTCTCTCACCCTCCCTCTCCCTATATATTGTCTCTCTCCCTCTATATTCTCCATCCATTCACTCAGTCATTACAGGTTAGTGTCAGCACTTGAAAAACTGTTGTGCTTGCCCAGCCTGGTGTCATCAAAAGTGGAATTAACCATTTTCTGTGTGCCTGATTGCAAGCGGCCCGGCTCATTCCATTTCCCGATACACTCCATCAACATTTTACTGACAGACAGAGAAAGAGAGAAAAGAGAAAGGGAAAGAGTGCAATGAGAGAGAGAAACAGACTTGCCATTTCAGGCCAAAAACATTACATAAATTCTTTACATGGGCCATGATTGTTGCTATTTTTAAGGCACCTTTGGAAATTCACTTGAAAAAATAACTTATTTATATGGTTTTTTTTTTATTTATAGTATTTATATGCATATGCAAAACAATACCATCCAAGAATTTCGTGAAATAGAAGTGATAGAGATGAGGTAATGCCTTATCGTCTCATATGATGGTGAAACAACTGTGATGTCAAACCAATGTTCTTGGAAACAGTTAAGTAACATGTAATCAGTCTTGCTCCCAGGTAAGACATAGGAGACAGTGATGAGGAGAGATACAGAAGTTCATAAGGCCCAATATAACACACCAGCAAATTTGCCTGCTTCAGAGAGGATCACAAGCAATATTATGTATCCAGCATAAACACAGCTGACATATTAGCGAAGATGAATGCACGTAATTCCTTGCAAGGGGAAAGAGAGAATTATAATCGGGTAAGGATTACATCTGAAATCTTAATATCTCGTATTTAAACCCAGGGAAGGCATAATCTTTTATCTCCTGGTACATTTCTTATGATTAATTTTGCGATCAACAAGGTCACAAAATTGTACACGGATAATAC
>OLKM01001065.1:10000-15000 GCA_900291075.1 Melanogrammus aeglefinus
CACACACACACACACAGGACATGTGTCTAGCCCAGTCAGGGAGCAGGTGCTACGTCACTGGGATAGAGGAAAGCTCAGTGCTTATGAATGGGAGTTCTGCTGTCCTGCCACCATGGAACAGTTAAAACATTATACATCAAACTATGGATACATACTTCCTCACCCTCACACTAGTGTCATGAAATAAATTCTGTTTATGAATTCATTGTTTCATACTTTACCAAAAGTAGGCTACCAAGCACAAAACAAAATCACATAATAAGGTTTTTATGTAAAGATTCAGCATATGTTGCACACTAAGCATAATAGCCTATTTCTTCCTGTTTCAATTAGTTGCCATTACAAGCTGCCTGCTTCCCTGTTGTTGTTGTTGTTGTTGTTGTTGTTGTTGTTGTTGTTGTTGTTGTTGTTGTTGTTGTTGTTGTTGTTGTTGTTGTTGACACACACAAACACATACACATACACACACACACATACACACACACACACACACACACACACACACACACACACACACACACACACACACACACACACACACACACACACACACACACTGATGCTCATACTCACATCAATGTGTCATTCATCTACTTGACGATTTGCTGAGTTTTCAAAATATGTGCACGCGCATACATACAAGCACGTGAAATGCCAACCGTTTTTAAATGTCCTTCTCATTTGCACACATGTACGCATACACGCACACAAACATGCACACACACACACACACACACACACACACACACACACACACACACACACACACACACACACACACACACACACACACACACACACACACACACACACACACACACACACACACACACACACACACACACACATCACACACACGCAAAGACACATCAAGGCAACAGACGCGTGCATCATCGGCTGTACCTTACAGATATCAGCTGTTATCCCTGTCTAGCATCAGTCCCCAGGCGCTATGCTAACAGTCTCCTCTACAAGCCAATTTACAAGAATTCCGGTCATGTTTACATTAGCCCTCTCCCAGTGCATGAAAAGAGCAGGCGCGAGCCGCGGAATAGAAATGAGCAAATATGAATAATTCAATCCTTCCGGCCATTAACACGTTTCCCTCGAACAAAGTGATAATAGGTTATCATCTGTGAAATGGAAATTTCATAACACAGGCCAGGAGAAGACCGTCTCCGGTTACACCAGAGGAAATTAATTTCACAGCACATCTGCTTCGCCAGAGCCCCGACCCTCTAACGCTAAGTATGAGAAAATGTAGTCGTTCGGCTCCGCTAGCTTTCTAATTAGATTAGCATGCTTATTGGACGGCGGAACTCTGTAGTCTAGTCAAAGGAATTAGTGTTCCCTATTACAGATACCTAATATTTATAATAATGAAATGACTTAGCCAATTAGGGAGTGTTAAAAATGCATTACTTTACCTTATTCTATTAACCAGATGGGAGGTTAGGTTGAATTGTCCACGTTGGTCATGTGCATCTGGCTGCGTACTATAAGGTCCTATAGTGGGGAAATGGCTTAAATAGGCCCTTTGGCACTTTTCTTCTTGTCTTGTGTGGCCCCCTTTCTCGAGAAAGCGGCTTTAGCTTGAGGAGCAATCAAAAGTTTAATGAAAAAACGTTTTCGATTGTTTGAGGGTAAAAGATAAATCCCCCCCCCCCCCCCCCCGAAACAAATCAATTTTGGAAATAGAAAGTTTCTGCTTTGGGGATTGAGTCCTGAAAACGTGTAAGCAGTTATGATTTTGATAGCTATCATCTTATAGAGGCCGACAATGGCATGAAAAGACGAGGAAAATAGGAGCTCCCACCCCCCCCCGCCTTAATTCTATTTCTTTTCATCTATTTCAATCTTTTTTGTTTTGTTTTGTTGTTTACCGCTGGACAGCTGTAAATGATAAGAGATTGAACACTATTATCTAAAATGGAGATCAGCAATCCCTCTGGTGTGTCACTATATGAGACTCAGAGTGCAGAGGAAGAGGAGGAGGTGGTTCCGAGTGGGACAGAGAAATCGACTGGTGTTTTCTATAAAGGGTTGATCTGTATGCTTCTATAAGATCGCTGATCAACTCCAAACACCTCCTCCATGCCATCATACATCATGTTTATATAGTTATGCTGTACAATGTTGGCATATCTGCACTCTTCTTGCCAAGGTTAAATCCAGGGTGTTAACACATTGTTTTGCTACTTAGCCACTTGGCCTGTCTGCCTCTTGTCTTTTTTCTGTTTTTTTCACAGCGTAATTGTACCCACGTTAAAAGGTATGGGATGAAGCCCGTGGTGTTGGAAGAAAAGATACAGCCCAATTCGCTGCTAACTAATTTTGCAATTCCATGGCAAGGGGAGTGCCGCAGAGCTCTGCTCCTCCATCAAAAGCCTTACAGCCGCGGAGGCCTGGAGGATCATCAACAATGACAGGTAAATATTTAGGCTGTCGCACCGGAGCAAATAAGCCCAACCAAGGTCAAAGCGGCTGTGTTAGTCCATTCCTGGCTTAGCCACATTGGTCCATGGGACTTAACGGAAGCTGTGTACACATTGCCCCAAGCCGCATCAAGGTTCTCCCGCCTCCACGTTGAGGAAATACATTAGCAACAGTCATGGGTTTTCTTTTCCCTGGATAGAGGGGACATAATGTCACGTTTACAATATGTAGATAAAAGGAAGTGTATCAGTTGAAGTTATTTCTACATTTTATTTTCATATCATCCCGCAGCATCAAAAACAAGCGCTTGCTGTTTTGGGGGACGAAACAATTGCTTCTCAGAAAAGGTCAGAGGAGCCTATTTACTGCTCAGGAAATCAGAAAATCTTTAACAATAACCAGTAGGCTGACACGTCATCTATCATGCAATCTGCCATACAGAAGTAATGGAAGGGGGTGCGGAAAAAAGGAAAAAAATCATAATAGAAGTTTTTATCTCTTTCATTATTTCCTTCCATAACCTGTGTCAACAGAATCATCAAAATGCCTTTTTGAGTCCTGCGGGGAGGAAGAAGTGCAGCTTCGGGCCCTAGTCACGGTGGCATCAGAGATAGGCCGCCCAGGATAACAAGTAAGTGAGTTCTTTGCTTTCCATGTCAGCAAGAGACTTTATAGCTTTGAAGTAATAAATCATAACCAAAAACGGACTCTGTCCCTAAACATTTATAGATAAGGAGAGAGTTAGGAATCAAATCAATTTACCTCCTCGTCCACCAAGTCCCAGTGCGCACGGAGCAGGCATCAAATAATTTCTAGCAGAGCCACTGTAAACGGTTTAACACTTTAGGAGATGGGCCTGTCAGCCACGAAGCACAGTTCATAGCATAGCCGAAACAAGGTACACTCAATGTGTTCTGACTTGTTATTATTCTGTGTTGTTTGTTTTGCTTTTCTGAATGCACATTTTAAAATGCTTGTATATTAAAATTGTGTGAATCTATTGGGCAAAATCATTTTAACAGGTAATAACAAATAATGGACTTGCTTACAATAGGCTACAATCTACACCTTAGAATTTCCCATTTTCTTTCCAACAAAAGACAAATTGCTTTGGAGACTATGGTAGCTAATATATGTAAAAGAGACACTGCCAAAGTCTATCATGTCATGCTAATGTCATGCTAATGTCATGCTAGAGTGCTAATCCTCCAGAGATGTCAAGATTTGCTATTCTCTCTTCCCTCAAGACCCGTCATGCAGGCTTGACCCAGGGTTAAAGGGCACATTTTAAATGTTAAAGGGAACCCTTCTTAATTACCAGAATACATCTTTTAACACATTAGTTGTTAAGTTAGCCGTTGTTTTGAAGGGTGACTGTAGCAGGATTTGAACATATTTCAATGGTACAATGTGTTTTGTTCCTGTAATTCAGGAAACACGCTATGAGATTCATCTACAGAGTAAACAGCAGGCTATTCTTTCTTGTGTTAAAAACATCAGAAATCACCTTTTTAGTACAATGATACACCCAGTTTATATTAATATAATGGACACTGATTGCTCATTCTAGCACACACACAAACACGCACACACGCAGGCCCAAATTAATATTTCAAAACTTGTCACTTGGCCGCTTTGTGATGCGGAGCCGCGGCGCTATTGACACGCCATTCATCAAAGAGTGAAGTGTCAGCGCTAAATGATCGCCGCGATTATGACCGCGACATTATTCATCATCGGGATTAAGGGTAGCCAAACAGGGCCTCTCCGGCTGCAGCCATCTCCTGCTTCCATATCGATTGCTGTTTCCTCCATTACCAACACAGAGAGGCTATCTGCATGACACCGCCACACTGCGCATGTTGATGATGCTCCTGTCTGCTACCAGGGATGCTCGTATCACTAGGGAGAGATAGAGAGAGAGGCAGAGGGTGGGAGAAGGAGGGAGATGGAGCGAGGAGAAGAGAGAGGGGGAAAAGAGAGGAAGTGTGGAAGAGTGAGAGATACGGAGGGAGGGAGATGGAGAGAGAGGGGGAGGAGAGAGGGAGAGGGGAAGAGAGAGGGATGCGGAGGCAGGGATGGAGAGGGGGAGAGCGAGGGACAGAGAGCGAGTGAGGGGGAGATACAGGGGAGTGGTAGAGACAAGGAGGACAAGAAAGGAGGAGGAGGAGATAAAGAGAGAGACTGTACAACGGGACTCTCCAGAGACTGGCTGTATAATGAAGTGGTGGATAGGTTTAATACGAACAACAGAAGGGCCACTGCCGTAGTCAGGAGCTGTTAATATCTCCTCTATTCCTTAAGCAAATCAAGTGATCTGACTGCGCCTGTGCCTCGATAAGGAAGTCGACGGGGCTCCTTTGAGAACGGCCTGATTTAGACGCTGTTTAAAGTGAATATCCAGATAGCTCAAACACACAGCCTGTATGATTCAAATCTACGTGTATGTCCACCTGTTTTTTTTCTTCGTTTTTTCCGCCCAGCAGAGCATGCACTCAGACTGGGACGGAGGAGATAAAACCGCGGCAGTGTCGGCATAAATCCGTCATTCCCGTGTGCTTGCC
>OLKM01001065.1:20000-170000 GCA_900291075.1 Melanogrammus aeglefinus
CTCAGTCCTTGGGCAGAGGAAGAAACGAAATGCCTCATTAATCTGTGGGGAGATGGGTCCGTTCAAGCGAAGCTCGAGGACATGTATGTCCTGTGTAAGTCGATTTATGAAAGTCTTTCGCGTTCTTTGATCCATCTTGTTTGTTATTGTTTTCCTCGTCGCTATTACATGACGTCACGCAATACACGCGCTGGATGACGCCTCCGCTACGACGTCGTTGCTACAGCAACCTGTCAGATGGGTCAATAATGTGGCCCAGTCTGAACAGAGCCAAATGCGATTTGGACACTTGCTAAAACAGTGTGGACAGTCAGCCCTAAAAATCAGATATGAGAAGGAATCCGATTTGAATCAGATTTGCCTGCAGTCTGAACGCGGCCTAAGTTGTTGAAGTCACACATGTGTAGACTTTAACAACTTCTACCTCTAAGGAAAATCAAACCCCACTGATTTAATTCTTCCCAACTGACACATTTGACAAAATCACATTCGTCAAAATGCGTTCTCCCTGACTTCTGGTAGACATTTATTTATCTTTTTAGGTGCAGGGCTGTATTGCTGTTCATGCTTTCACTATGTTGCACAACTTTTTCCACTATAATCAAATTTAGGGAGGTGCAGTCAGAATGTAAGATTGACACATGTTAACCCAAAACTGCCAATAACACCCATATATACTAATTTGAGTGTGTATTTACATCTTCTCCTACGTTTTTGTGCATTTCAGTAGATTTCTTTTTTAATCAAGCTTGTTTTCGCTTTGTCTCATTCACTTTTACTGAGTCATGGCAGTCATCTCCACTCGAGAAAAGAAGTACATTTTAACAATGTTAAACGTTCTGACACAGTTGAGGCATTTCCCTTCAAACTGTTCTATTGATTCTTGTTTCACCTGGTTTTGAATATAAAATCGATTTAAATAACACTTATTTTCTCACACACTTGGTTGCCTTTAAACTTTATTCGAAACTTAAAACAATTGGATCTTTGTACTATAACATCAAAACAGCTTTTTGTTGTCTTATAATTAAGATTCAGCAGTTCCTTCAATCCAACCAAAATCAACAAACAGTCACAGCTTCCATAATATGAAAACTTCATACACATTATACGTCAAATCTCTCAGCTTGATGGTCATAAACTCTTCTTTCACAATATTCTCATTCTCCTTTTTTCTTCTCTTCTTCTCGTTCTCTGTGTTCTTTCTTGTTTCTCTAAGCATTCTCATTCTCTTTACCTTTATTCGTCTGATTCATCTTTTCTCATAATTTCTGAACTCAAATGTATATTGTATATCAAATGTTTCGGTAATTTTGTTCTTGCTCTGGCCATCATCTGCTCTTAACTCTTTTATCCATATTTTCTTGAACTCTACATTTGTTTCTTGTTCTCCCACCTCCATCTGTTATCTGTCCTCTTTGCCATGGATATGTCTGCAAAAAATTTAGACTTCCGATTTCGGACCTTGTTTGATTAAAGATTTTTATCTTTTTTTCAAAAAGTTCTCGATCCATCTATTTTAATTCCCTTCTTCACAATGGTCTTATCCCATTGGTCCTCTTTCTCTTCTTACTTGATCTCTTTTTTTCTGGAATATCTTTCCTCTTTTCTTGCATCTTTTCAGACAGTTTTCCCCTTGACCTCTGAATTCTTGACGCTACGTGATCAGTGACGTGGGAAAACCTGCCAAAGCGTTATTGTGACAACACGCAGCGTTTTAGTCACGGATATTTTGGAACCCCTGCAACATGTACAACATCGCTCTCATTAAATGACAAGTGTCCGAAAAGCCCAAAATATCTATCTATCTATACCTAACCCTAACCCTAACCCGTTGTATTTCATTACAAAGGTCATATTATGTTTTGATGAAGAGCTGCCTTGGCAAGATATCTATAGCCGATAACCATCAGCAATACCGTTGCACCGCCCAGACACCAGCTATGATCTGGTCGAAGGTTATAATTACTTAAATTAATAATTACAATTCACATGACAATGTTACTCTTCCAAAATGTCATTAGGTTTCGCTGGCTTCCCTCTGCAGGACTTGAACCCAGTTCAAAGTTGATAACTGACCCTTATGCTGCACCACCGAGACAATAGCTTGATCTGGTGAGAGTTCATAATTGAAATGACCATTCACATAAAATCAAGATCTTGTCTTGACCTGATGTTGTGCGTTCTGATGCTCGAAGTACAAAGTGCTGCTTATTTTACCCAACAACAAGCTATCTTCCCGGCCTTAATCAGCCTCATGGTCCACGACTGTTGTTGGTTGTCTCTTGCGAGATGTGTCTCCAAACCCAAAGGAAAGCGATAAGAACAATCATTAACACAGATCATCACAAGGCAAACCCTTAAAGCTACGACCTGATGTAGTTAGGAGAGAAATAACCAATCACAACTTCGGCTCTGCTGAAAACCATAACGTGATTTGCAGCCAAGTTAGATAGCAGTGAGCATGTGCGTTATCCAATTCCCCATTGCTCCCCCACCATTGAAGTGTTGTTCTAAATCATCTTATAGGGAACGACTAATGTGGTTTAAATTGATCACTGGTTTGACGGAAAACCCTTTTCTTTATGCCTGTCACATGCTTGGGGATAGCAGAAGGAAAATGTATATATACACTTCTCTCCAATAAAGCTAAATATGCAAGAAAATAAAGAAATAAAGGGCAGCCTTTGGTAACTGCAGAGAAGGCACAGTGGCTGGCGTCCTTCCCATGTGCGCTCGCTCTTCCTAGCGGGCCCCGCGATACTCAAAGCTCCACTTCACCTTAGGCCCCAGTGAATAAAATAAAATACTGCAGCTCTGCTTATTGACTGGCTAAAATGAAATAATCTATGATGCATGAACAAGCCCTAAATGAAATAATAATGTCTTTAGCGGTGGAAAACGGATTGGCGGTACAGTAATTGAGCAGATTTATTTCCACCCGTTGGTGGGATAGGGGTGGGAGGGTGCGGGGGGGTTGGGGGGGGGGGGTGCGTGAGCGACCACGGGTGGTAGCCTGCTGAAAACCGCCCTGCTATTTTATTTAATCTCATATCGGTGGAATTATTGGCTGGTAATCCATTGTTAAACATCATTTAGAATGATAGATGGAGCCCCCCTACCCCATGCAATCAATTCATATCTCATTAGAGTGTATTATTTATGATTCTCATAACGCCCCCCCGCGAGGCCCCGGCTGGGAGCCTCCGCTGTTGCTGAAATGAATTGTGACAAACTGTGGGTTATGACTTAATAACTGCATCAATCAAAAAGATTTGGCTAGCGTTATTGATTTGTCTTGATTTGTCTCAGGCCATTCCAGAAAATAATACAGACACCGCACGGTGGCAGACACATAAAGGGCAGTAAAGAAAGGGGAACAAACGAAGCATTTCAAACCATGGAGACGCACTCCTTGCAACTCAAGCCAATTTAATGCTAGATAGTTTATGCAATATAATCATTTTATATTATTTTTATGAATCATAACTGTATGGTTTCTTGTTTATTGCCATGCATGTGTTTATTTGAGTGTCCCTGCGTGTAAGGGGATGATAACCGACTTAAACTACAATAGGTTGTATGTGGTCCTAGCACTACATTTATTGTGAATTTCACCATTAATAAAAAGAGGGCAGTGTCTGCTCTTTCTCTGTATCTTTTTTTGGCTAGCAAGATGGCAATCTTCACTACATTGTTCCAGAGTATAGTCTATAAGACCGGCCAGGAGGACAGTAAAACATAAGAAGGGAAACAGTTAGCGATGGTATTTCTCTCCAATCCTCTATGAAAAGAAAAGGGCTTGTGAGGACTTATGTGCGAGATGTGTGATCAATATCCCGGACAGAAGGAGACGGCTCGGCTGCCGGGGCCCTCCATCAGTTCAGTGAGCCAGTACAGAAAAGGAAAAGTGTCATATTGTGATCTTTATCCAGTAATCGTGCTGACCTCCTGTGAAGTAATATATGTGTCCATTTGTCTGCTCGAGGGGGTCCACGCCACCACCCTCTCTCTCTTCTCTCTCTCTCTATGTCTCTCTCCCTCTATCTCTCTTACGCTTTCTCTCTCTCTCTCTTTCACTCACTCACACTCTCTCTCTCCCTCTCACTCATTCACACTCTCTCTCTCTGTGTCGCTCTCTCTCGCCCTCTCTCTCTGTCGCTCTCTCTCCATCTCGGCTACAATAGCCTGACCAACAGCATAGCTCTACAGAGGGTGGGTTTAAATGTCTAGCTGTATTATTGCATGCAAACGATACTACTGTTGCTGATTATAGTTGGTAATGAGTTAAGCAATGATTACGGACATTGCCAAAAATACAGCTCTTCTAATTTACTTAATTGAGGTTTGAAAAAGGCCAAAAGGCAAAGGGAAATCTCGTTCCAATGTCACATTATTTGGTCTTTTACTGTCTCTTACACTAATTATTTGTATTCTTCCTGAATGGGTCTTTGTTTTCCTTGTGTTTTCAGTTTGGCCACAGCACCAGCTTTGCACGGCCAAACTGGAGGGAATTCCAGAGTGTATGAGATCGAAACAAACTAGAAAAACACGGCCTGCAACTCTTTAGCAGGAAGTCTTCAACTTCCTCGAAAAAATAGTTTCACAAAAGACAAAGTATGATATTGGACATACTGGAACCTCTTGTACAAGCTTATAGATATAATGTTAAGTGGTGGAACCCTGAGAAGAGGCATCCTATGTTGTTTTTTCTGAGTTGATTTTAAGGGCACTTTGTAACATTATGAAAGAGGAAGTGTTTTACTGTCCCTTCTACTGCTCCGCCAATGATTTTAAATAATGTAAGTATAGAATTATAACATTCTTAAATATGGGTTATTTGATAAATTATAAAATTGCATATATGTAGCTTTAATTTATCTGAAACATAAAATACATGATATTGATTATCGAATAGTTGCAGGGATTGCAAGTACAATCTATAATTACCATATGCTAATATAATAAATAATATATTATTAATTTAATAATATAAAAAATACAAATAATGCTGGGGAGAGTCTTTAAGCTTCTTAGCACACACACAGACCTGCTCAACCACCTGACCTGCAGAACCACCTGATCAGCAGAACCACCTGATCAGCAGAACCACCTGATCAGCAGAACCACCTGATCAGCAGAACCACCTGACCTGAAGAACCACCTGACCTAAAGAACCAGCTGAGCTCTAGAACCACCTGACCTGAAGAACCACCTGACCTGAAGAACCACCTGACCTGAAGAACCACCTGACCTGCAGAACCACCTGACCTGCAGAACCACCTGACCTGAAGAACCACCTGACCTGAAGAACCACCTGACCTGAAGAACCACCTGACCTGCAGAACCACCTGACCTGAAGAACCACCTGCTCAGTTTGCTAAGCTTCCCTTTCATGACTCCTCCCAGCCAGTGTTTGAAAACTGGAACTTGGGGGGTCTGGACCATTCTTTGGTAACTAATGATGTCATGCATCCATTTAACGCATGTTATTTAACATCCCCCCTTGCGCAGTTACCGCAACTAAACACGGTCCAGCCGTTGCACCAGACCTGTGTTGTGTCTTTCAAAATAGTCCTTGAACAAACGCGGATAACTCAGATCAAGACAGAGACATGTTAGGGTTGGACTACTACAAGCGGCAAAACACAATTCCACCACAGAGGTCGAATGGAACGTCCCAATAATTTGTACCTGAGATTAAAGAATGTAAATACACATGTAGAAAGAGGAGCTACAGTAAAGCAGTTTGACAGCCTTTTACTGTGGAGTCTGATTTGACACGGTGGGAGGCTGCAGGATGAATAGTACCTACTACCTGGTCACTCGGCCTCAATCATGCCATACACCATAATGTACTTAGCCCTTCCAGCCTAGCCCCAGGCAAAGCAAGACAAAGGCAGTGGTGGACCATAGAGAGCAGCCAGGCCTTTTCTGCTGAAAGACCATGTGTCGCCGCTACATGGAGAGAATAGGACTGACATCTAATCAAACAACATCTTGCAATGGACGTGGTGGAAGTCAGATTTCATTGTAACCTATAGTTATGTTTTCGTTATTCTTTATAAGTTTCAAACTAACTTTGCATCCTGTTCCCTACTCTACATATTGCCTTTATATTAGGTAAACGGTTGCTTTTCCCATACCAGCATTTCACTGCACATACATGTATGAGCATGTGACAAATACAAACCTTGAATCTTGGATCTTCATTCATAAATCATAAATCATGAATCTTGAATCTGCATGCTTATGTCCACAAGTCAACAGATGGGCCGGCCTACTGACAGAGGCTGGACTGAGACATTGAGTGTGTGAGCTTAGCGCCAACAGGTTTCCCTAATGCTAACATGCCATCTACTGGAGAATCAGGGTGTAATGCAATCTGGCGCCCTGTCTAACGGAATGGGTGTATGGAACACAGTTTGAGAGGGAAACTTTTTTGTCATTATGTGTCAATTTTATTTTGTTGCCAAGTTGAATAATGGGAGTTTTATAATATATGAATGATAAGCTGTCAGTTAAATGTTCTATAGCAATAGAGAGGCATCTGCTAAGTTATTCATAAAGGGCCATTACTCTTTATGCATTTTTAATTGGCTAGACATAGCCTTTTTGTCATGATATGGAGGGTTGTAATAAATATTTACGGCTTGGTTATAAATGCTCTGGTCAATTAATAATTTGCCCAGAAGATGGCACATTGAGGTGATTCAATTCCATCACTCTAAACATTTTCTTTTTTAGTATGACTTATATTACAAGTGTAAATTTCAAATTTGATAATGATAATGTTGGGATAATGTTTAATAATAGTCCTTATTTTATTGTATTATTAGTGTGTGTGTGTGTGTGTGTGTGTGTGTGTGTGTGTGTGTGTGTGTGTGTGTGTGTGTGTGTGTGTGTGTGTGTGTGTGTGTGTGTGTGTGTGTGTGTGTGTGTGTGTGTGTGTGTGTGTGTGTGTGTGTGTGTGTGTGTGTTTTCAGGCTTATTGTCATTACTACTTTTAAAGAACTCAAGGAAGATTCCATTGCATATCCATATATTTAATTGTTTTGCATGAGTGTAGTCACCATCAACTTATCATAAAAGGATTTTGTCGCAATAAAATTCACTTTGAAACTTTAGCAAATTGCATTATATTACACTTCACTCACCCCCCCCCCGCCCCCCCCACACACACACACATACACACACACACACACATAGACAATCACACACATGCTGACACTCGGGGATCCGTGACGCTGACTGCTTCTTGCATTTCTTTAATCACATTTGCAGCTGCAATAGCTGACCGTGGTGTGGTGACATCAGACAAGTGATACCAGGGTGTGACTACACAGGCCGGGACATGCTGGACGTCATGTACAGTGAGCTGCCGAACACAAGAGATCTGGCTCATATCTCCTAAACACGGACACATCTGCCCACAGAAATACAAAAAAAACACACACACACACAGTACAGAAATCATCTTTGTACATGCAAAACCTGAAATTGCGTATGTATAGGTTGCATGCACAAGTTACATAAAGTTGGCATCTCGTATAGCTGCTATGACACAGGGAGTGAGCAGAAATTATCTTGTTAACATCCATCAGGTCAATAGGCAAATAGGACATGCCGTCTCCTTGGTTATTGGACGGGCTGTTATTTCATTGAAACCATTTTCTTTTGGAGCGTTGGTGATTGAATTTCCAGATGGACGTCTTCTATTCTCTGAGACACCTGTCTCTTATCTCTTTCTTATCTGTGCGGATCGAACCACTCTTGAATTACCTATCCATACAATGTCATTGGTTTGTCCCACAAGACGCCGTAACTCGACCTTGAAATCAGAGCCAGAGAAAATAAATAAATTAAAGCCTCATCAAAAATGCTGCTCTCCTTTTGGACGGCTGTCACAGAGGAGGGATGATCCCCCCTGATTTGATTTTGTTTCCAAACCACATGATGCATTCGGACAATTAAAATTTCAACAAGCCATCCGCTGATAGCCTGTGACTGAGTGCCGCCCGGCCGGGCAGCGGTTTTGGATTTCTCTGCGGTCTTGCCGACACTCTGAGGCCAGGTTATTTGTATTGGCCCACTGCCATGTCTGGGCAGAAGCTGTGTTTCTCTGGGTGTGTGTCTGGAACTGCATGGCAGCAAGGTCAAAAGTGTTCAAAGACCAGCGAAGAGAGCCGTGCGACTTTGACAAAGAGACCAAAGAGCCTGTGTGTGCAGCAGCAGACCTGTGCCATCCCCGGTTGACGCAACAGTAAGACGAAGTCACCACCGCTGCACCCTTTGGTGCCTGCTATATGCTACACTGGCCTTGTTAAGGGCTCATACACTCACATGTTAGCCTGGTCAGCTCACTGTGTAAAATGAGTTGTAACGACCCAGAGTAGCTGCAGTCATTAACAAAAAACCCTGTTGGAGAATTAAGGATGTATAGTAGAAGAACTCACTTTTAAAGGACAAAAAGTTAAGTATTTTTTTTTCTTTCTTTTCTCCAGCAAGCAGTGTAGTGTGACGCTCGGGCAATAAAAGCAAATGAAAATGGAATGTGATTAAGATGTAGTCATCAACTATAATCTGGCCGCTGCGAAGCAGCAAGACTGCGGGGGGAGGCTGCGGTAGGCAGGCAGAGGGGGAACACACTGGTGCGTCGTGGGCCCCATCGGTTGACCAGATATTGCTGTGCGTCGGTGCGTGACAGGCCCTCGCCAGCAGCGTCTCTCTGCCATGAGAGTGACAGCAGTGATGATGTCATCAAAACGAGCCCTGCAAGAATGTGCTGGAAGAAGATGCCTTGCTCCAGGGCCAGTTGGTGATTTAGGGAGCAGCGGAGCATGGCAGTCTGACTACGGGCATTGTATAATTCTTAAAAACATGGCAGAAGGGACATGGTTTAAGTTAACACCAAAAAAAGGGAACAAATATGGCTTTAGTTTAGCTTAATAATGAAACACACAAATGGTGTTCTGTACCTTCTGGCTGGCAATGTGTTTTTTGTTTTTTCCTTGACACTGCTCAGTGGGTTGCTTCTGAATTTTAATCTGAGATAAGAAAGTGCACTCCATAAAAGCAACTTAATAGGGAATAAATAAATGAGCACTCTCCTCCTTAAAAGCGGCATTTTCTTTATTTCTTTGCAGTTTTTTGTTTTGTATAGGCCTACATAAGCAATACAGAATGTGCAGACGTGGAGGCAGGTGCTCACATCGGAACTTCTATTTTTTGCATCTATTTGTTTTTAAGATGTTCATTTATATTTATTTGAGAATTTTTGTATCTATTTGTTAATTTAATTAGTCGTGACTGATCTCAAAACATATGTGCGGATAAGCATTTTGTTAGTAGGCCTCAGGCTAGTAAGCCTATAGGCTAAAACCTAATGTTTTTTTGCTCCATTTTAGTAACAACACTGCCATCAAGTGGCATTAATGTTATATAACAGATGGTTCTTTCTCTAAATATATATGTTGTGTTTAAATGAGTGTTTCAACTAAGGGAAGATTTGATTTTTCTGAATTTTCAACGTGAAAAATGTATGAATGTAAATGAATGTAAAATGAATGTAGGCCAATACCTTATATTTGGAATCGTTTACAACATATTGACCACTGTGCCTATATATGTAATATTTCCATAAACTGGAATGGGGTTTGTGGTAGTCCAAACGGAAGTTCCACACCTAGCAGAGAAACCGCTTCATGTGTTAGCAAATTCACAGTTGCAGTGGACTGACTGTAGTACTTCCAAACACAGAACAATCAAGAAGACAACAATAAAGAGCGCGTTACTTGTTGATTAGTGCTGACCAGGGTAAGCTGCTTATATTCCACTCTGCCACTGCATATAGTGCACGCAGCTGATGTCTGAGCTTGAGCACCACCTGGTGACCAAAACCAATTTTATCGACTAGGTTAGCTTTTTTTAAATAAAAAATACTTCTATGATGTTGTTGTTGACGCTGCTGAATACAAGCCTGGTTGCAATGGCAGCTGAACAGAATCACAAACAGGTGATACGGTCTGTCTCTTCTGTAGGCCAGCTCTTGGAACCATCAAGCTCTTGAATAGGCTTGCATCACTGAAATGATTTAATAGCCAACAACGAAATGGTGCGAGAACAAGTTCTTTATTGGGTGGGGCCCACCCAAGGGTACTCAAAAGCACATGTGAGTTTCGAAGAGAAGTGAAATTTCCTCTGAAGTCGTTTCTTAAATAATGAATCTCCTCTTAAGACATCAGCTAGAAAGGGGGGGGGTGTTGAAGTTTTCTGCCTCACCAAAGTCATTAGCTTGTAAATTAGTTCTGTTGTTTTTTTTCAAAATCAACATTTTCAATATATATTGCATTCTCATTGTGCATAAATTTCAATTCCCCATCCAATTTTGATTCCAATTTAATAATTAACCACCCGGTGTGCCTTCAATCACCTATCATCCTGTGATATTAAATACAGTAAATATAAATTGCACAGAGATTTCATACAACATTAAACACATCACAGGCAATTTTAGAGTTCTAAATCAACAAATTGTTGTGACTATTTTTAATACATTTCTTGGATAAGCCTATATTATTTTGTTAAAATAATAACAATAACACCCTGATTATCTGTGTTTTCCTTTTTCTGATAACTCGCTCGACTCGCTCAGCTAGTCGGGCATTAACACTGCCATGTTCAGTGGTTTGATTCCCTCTTCATTAATTTGTCTTACCTGATACAATAACAAAAAAGTATTTAAAGATTATAACAGTCATAATAAAATGGTGTGAGAATGTGTTCAGTAGCTACTTCGGTTACTTTGATCAGGACACAGAAAACATTTTTAAAAGAAAAAAGATTTAATGTGTTACATTAAATCTAAAGAAGGTTTAAAACCAAACACACTCTTTTTCGATATACTCTTTAATAATCTTTTTGAGATTCTTTTTTGAGGATAATTTTTTTTTGTATAACTTTTGAGATGATATTCTCTGATAAAAAAATAGTTGCAATCCGGATGATATTTTTTACTTTTTGGGATTAATTATAGATTCACATTATCTGTGGATACCTATTGTTGTTTTAAGGATTCTTCTTATTACAGATATTTCATGCCTAGAGCTCAGCCCCTGATTGTACACAAGCCTAAATTCCCTGCTAATTCGAAGTAATTTATGTTCGCCAATCAGATCGTTGGAAAGATATTTTTATTCTAGCCGATCTGATCATTCGAAAAATTAATCAGGCTTTGTCTTTTTGACTCTTCTATTTATTTGATTTCCAACCATTTTACCGTTTTTAAATGGTGTGCATGTGTACAATTGTTGGCTCCATTTAGGCTTTTGAACATTTTGACACTTATTAAAAAATATTTTCAACATCCCTTACACTACAGCACTCACCACATTTTCTGCAGGAAATGCATTCTCCAGTTCGAAAACATTATTCTATGTATCCCAAGTCAGCTCCGGGAGGTGCCAGGAACTAGAGACATAGTTTGCCCATAGTGGACAATTGTAGCAAATCTTGTGTCAATAAATAAATCGATTACGTCACAGTGGCGATGCCAAAAGGTGCTCAGTAAGGCGATAGGCACCACTTCACCTACAGGGGGAGCCAAATCACACAGGAACTGTATACTGTAAAACTATGAACTGGAGTTACTCGACATGACTTATCTAATTAACTAATCAACCCCGACTTGGGGGCCATATACCATCAGGTATGACATTTTTTAAAAGAGATGGAGAGATTGTTATTGAGATAATGATTTATAATATGTTAATAATGCCTCATGAACACTAGTTTTGTTGTAAGTATAGCTGCAATTGTGCCGTGTTCCAATATCCATACTAGCCGTACTTACTAGCCTTTGAAGTTTGAGTTCGTAGGGCGTTCCGATTCAGATCGGGCGAAAATAAGTGTACTGGTAGGACCCGGATGGTGTACTCAAAACGGCGATGTACACTTTTCGTACTCAATGTCAGCCATCTTAGCTACGTAGCGGAAGAGGGCGGAGCCAGGCTGAGCCAAAGTCGGCACATTTTCCACATTGCCTGCATTAATTGAGTCATTTTGTAGTTTTTATAGCTTTTTATAGCTGCTAGGCGTAAAGAGTTCACCGTTCAAAGCGGGATTTTTATTGCGGGGGAGGAGCCGCTGCGGCAGTCGTGATCGCAATTTCCAGTTAGTGCACCACAGAGTATTCGATTTGGAACAGCACTGTCATCTGAAAATTAGCGCACTTAGTGAGTGCAGATAGTGTACTTCGTTTAAGTGTACTCATGGAAGAATGGATATCAGAACACGGCACTGGTCATTTATTAAGTTGTTAGAAAATCTTGGGACTTTTAAATTTTACAAGTGGCATTTCGACGTTGTTTCATATAAAAACTTGAAATATTCAGTTATTCATCACCCTAATGGTTGTTTCAGTGCCCGTCGACAGAAAACATAGTTCCTGATTTAATTAAATACCCAAAATCCACCACCTGGTCACGATGGCAGTACTATGGAGGCATACATATATGCCTCTCCTCACTGGGTTTAAATTAGATTTATTGGACATGTGTTAAAGGTTGGGTATGGGATTTGCGAAACGCCATCAGATTTTGAAAAAACACAACTCAAATGGTCCTATCCCCTCTCCTTCAACGCTGACTCTGACTCCACCCTCCTCCCACAAACACAGATGCGCGAGAGCAAGCCATTAGCTAGTAAGCTAACTCCAGTAGCTACTGCAGGATAACAACAAACAGAAGCTCGCTCTGGGTCACGAGCTTTGAGTACGTGCACGAAGGGGTCACACGCGGGGAGCGGGGGAGAGGGAGTGCAGTACGACCGTTTGATTGACGTACTTACTGTCCAATGCCACTCGGTGGGTCTGGAAATCATTGGCTGGAGTTTTTCGAGTCCTGCTCGTTCCACAGATGATTGACTTGTTTAATTTTCATTTCAACACTTAACTCAGTGGCTGTCAGTGGGATATGATAAGGATTTCAAGTAATTTTGCAAAAATGGCCAAAAAAGAGAATTCCATACTCGACCTTTAAGTCATGTAAACCTCTAGATGTCCCCATAACACCATGCTCTACAAAGCACTGCCTCCGTGGTCGCGTTGTCACTTTGAAATCCAATCTCTCTCTCTCTCTCTCTCTCTCTCTCTCTCTCTCTCTCTCTCTCTCTCTCTCTCTCTCTCTCTCTCTCTCTCTCTCTCTCTCTCTCTCTCTCTCTCTCTCTCTCTCTCTCTCTCTCTCTCTCTCTCTCTCTCTCTCTCTCTCTCTCTCTCTCCCTCCCTCCCATATCATTAACGATGTATAGAGATTCGGAGAGTTTAACTGGGAATTCCTTATTAACGAATGATGAGCAATAGTAATAATAATAATTGAAATAAAGTGAGAGAAGTGGACGGCTGACTGAGCAAGCAGTGGGAAACCTGATGAGATTAGATCTGGGATGTTGCCAGATGGCTAGGTGTAACTGTTCTGTCTCCATGACAACGGACATTAACGTGGATGAAATGGAGACTCAAACAAAAAACATGTCTAATTTCACTGATACATTCGAACTGAGAGACAATAAGGCAAAAAATAGATGTTGCTAAGATGTCATGGCCAAAGATTATTATAACAGAAAGAACTGATCCCAAGTCAGTTCTTGATTTGGGAATTGTAGGAAGTAAAAGATGAATTAAGCCTCAATTAAACACCAACGCAGTTTGTCAGCAATACATAGATATCAGATTTCCACAACCTGACTTATTCTTGCCATCTATTCACATCCATTGGCTTCAGGACCTGTTTCTCCCCCTTTCATCCTTCCAGTCATTATAATGTCTAAGGCTCTGTTCTTAGGCTTTTACTAGTGAGACTCTAACACGGACACAACATGGAGCGAGACAGAAACATACAAGGGAGAGATCTTATCAATTACTTTTTCACACGTGAAAATCAATGTCCTTCTTACACTATACCCCTCCTAACCCCCCCCCCCCCCCCCTCCCATCCCAGAGGCCAGGAAAAAAATATCTACTTCTTCATATAAACCCTCTCACCCTCATTAAAAATAAATGTCTTGTCTTAAAAATACATGGCATTGAAAAGACCAATTGCAGGGAAAAAAGTATTTGTTCTCCTGGAATTAGACGAGAGAAGTAGATTTAAATGGCAGCCATCATGATGCTTACAGAGGACCTCAGTGGTCATATCACTAGTACAGACAATTGTGGTCCTTTTCCATGTTTTCCTTCTTGTTCGCAAATAACAATTTAATGAAAGCATAAATCAATGCACAAATATACTTCTGTCTATGCATGCCAAACTTTTGAATCCTAGTGACTCACAAAGACTAGCTATTCATTAGATGGGATTAAGACGAGGATTACATTTTTGAATGCAGAATAATGTATTCAACAGTGTTACAGAAACAGCTTTAATGCTGTCTTTAGAGATTACTTCTTGAAACGGTCAGGAACACTGGGAAAATAATTTATTTTACTAAATATAACCTGCTTAATTGGAACAAAGCTTTGAAAGTTAACTCTCGTGACCTCCTGCTGTTCACAAATTATCACTAAACACCCAAATTTCAAAGGAAGTCATCCATGTGGAAACGCTTTAATTGGCACACTGACATTTTTCTGTTTTTCTCTCTTTTTTTCTGTTGATTCATTTATCAGTGTCTTGGCCAGGATATCCATTTGCTTATTTTTGATTAAAAGATACAGTAGTTTACTTTAGCGAGTTTATTGAGATTGTATTTCCATAACCAAAATGAATGTTCTTTGCTGAAGTCAAAAGCAAGACAAATCAAAAGTCCCATAAAAGTGAATATTTTATTTGAAGGAATTGTGAGTCGTTGAATCATGCGTCAGTGGCGGAGGGGAATTGCTTTTCTGTCTGCTCTAAAGTAAATCATGACAGCTAAATTGAATATTTTGTGGCCTCAACATCCGAGGCCTAGGATTCTATATATATATATATATATATATATATATATATATATATATATATATAATATATATATATATATAGGCTTGGCAATGCAGTTCCCGTACCAGGCTGTGATGAATCCTTCTAAGATGCTCTCTGTTGTGCCTCGGAAGAAGGCCCCAAGGATCTTGGGCCCTAAAACAAACTTTTTCAGTTGCCTAAGGAGAAATAGGCATGAGTCTTTGGTGATGCGGACCCCCAGAAACTTGATGCTGTCCAGCCTCTCAGCACCACACCCATTGAGGATTGGATTCGGGTTTGAACCCTGAATCTTATAGCTGGGAGTCCAGGGTATGTACAATGTACACATAAATAAGCTTCCCTTGCCTCGCCATAGATGTTTATGGGTTAAGAATGGGTCTTCAGACGGATGGCAGGATGATAAGCATGGTTACTATAAGTTGGCTTCAGGCAGTGCATGTGCTGAGTGTGTTACCTCGTAGGAGCTATGAGGACTTAGCTATTATTCACCTTTTCCTGCCCTATCAGTTGCCATAAGAAGAACCTTGAGAGACACAGAAATGGCCAAGCAGCAATTACCTTATATAATAACCTATCATCTCTGTAATATCATGATATAATTCAGAGAAGTAAAGGTATATTGGCACTGAAGTCACAATGTGATACTGTCTGCACAAGCTTGGATGATGCAGAGCAAAATTCGATGGACTAGTTTCCGAGTAGAAATCAGTCTTTTTCAGCAATAGGGGCCCACAGAGGTACCCAGGGAACCGGACAAATCTCACAAGCTCTTGCTTCATTTGCTCTGCAGATAAACTCGGGCTCCCCCACCATACAAAATAATCTCTGCCCGCTATGAAATAGACTGATCAATCACAACTGTTTATCTAATGTGAGGCGGGCTAAATACGATGACGGTGCAGAAGCACACCACAGAGTCATTTTTTAGGTCGGTCATTTCAGCTATCGTGTCAGTATCAAACAAACTGGACGGTATATTTTCCCGAAAAAAATAACAAACAACTTAAACACACTTAAAGCTTTTGTTGGGAAGAAATCTGTATTTTTTCCGTCATGACATGCTGCATAACCCGTTTTGTTGGGATGATTGGTTGTAGGCCTATCCAATTGCGTCCAGAGGCCTTTTGGTCTGTGGAAATCAAAAAATGAACGGAGAGGTGCAAGACTGCAGACTGCCATTAGTGTTTGGATGCATAGCTACCACAGGTCTCAGTCCCCCAATTGTCTTTAATAGACCTCACATGTCCAGTGAGATATTGTTACAGAAGTCTTTCGAACACTGACTAGAACCTAACATTTGAAAATCTTCAAGTAGTTCACCAAAGGGATTTTCACAATGTGATTTACATAAAAAGATGGTTTAAAGATTGTATAATAATATCCAGGCTCATGATGAGGTGTGTTTGATTAAAGTGGTGTAAAAATTCTGTCTTAAGGTTCCAAATTAAAATCAACCCAACATGTGTCCCTTGATGTAGTTGCAACAAGAAAATGAGACCAGAGAAAAATTTAAATGGCGGATATGATTAAACGTGGCTGCAATTAAATACTAAAGACTAAAGCCACTATTCATGAATACAGTTTCTCACTATTACGAAGAAGAACATATCATACCTTTAGACTATATCTTGCTTTCTTTTTACCAATAAAATAAACACATTTTGTTCTTGTCCAGTGCCCAGCGTTCAGTGTCACAACCCCCTATCTGTCACCCACGTGTGAGTGAGCCACAAGGGTAATGACACTGCCCTGTCAGTGCATTAACACTGCCCATGAATGGCTGTTAATGGGTGGATTCATTGTGCATAAAGTGGACGATGTTTATGAGAAATCTGCAGCATAATACTTGGTGGGAATATGCCGTTTGCTAGCATGTGTGGTGACTGTGTAATGCATTCAAAGCAATCATCTCCTCGGTATGTTGAATGTGTTTTGTAGACCATGCATTTATACGCAATTTGTCAGGGCTTTGTGTGACATCCTTCCTCACAACTGCTTCTCTCCATGTCCGACGATGGAAATGGTCAAGGACCAAGCAGCTCTGACAACTAAATAGAGTAGAAGAGTTGATGGCATTATTGCTCGAATGTAAAAAATATGTTCATAAATTACTTTATTTATGAGTGTGTTTATTTAATTACTGAATGTTTGGTTGAATCACTGGGTTATAATTAATTCAAGTCTGACATTATAATTGGCTCCCCAAAGGTTGTCATCATTTCAGCATCCCACCTGAAATGAAAGATCATACAAATAATGTGCTTCATCAACAAAATGACACAGCCCTTAAACATTCACTTTAATCAGCACTACACATGGTCACATTGGAAGTATATCATGAAATCTATAGTTCAGAAACAATGTGCCCAGAAAGAATAGGCTACTGCAAGAAGCTGTTAAAGTACGAAGGAGAAGATTAATTTCATATTTGAAGCACAGCAACACCTAAGCAAATATATATTATTTTCTGCAGTAAGCATTCATTATCAAGTACTCTTTTGTAGATAACTAGGGTGGAAAACAATGCTGAAGTTGAGTCATTTTTTTAAAGCAGGGAGACATAGTCTATAGGCCTCCATACAGCAACACTTGTTATGACTTCATCATCGTTCTTGACGTTGCATGCATGTCCACAAGTTTCACACTTTTTGGGTGGGTGTGATATTATTTGGTTTCGGTGTTATATTAACTGAAAATAGTTGTTCATGTGCTCATTAATTTGTAGTTTTTCCTTTTATCCTTTAAAATGTTTTATTAAACTTTTATTATAACTGATATGTAACTGCTGAAGCCGTATTATATGTGTGGCATAAATGAACAACCATGCACCACCTTCATATCTGCCTTTATGACCCTCAAACATGCAATGTGGTACCGCATACTAATATACTGCATGGTTGTTTACCTCTACTTGACTTTTGCTGGAAAATAAAACCTTCTGATCTCTTCCCTGATTAAGTGGAGTGAGAGTGGGAGTTTAGATACTGTACACAGCACAGATATATTCAAATAGCCCTGCTTATCACTACTGCAAACGTTTAAAACATTTATATAAAAACAACCTTTTTCAAGCTTCGATAACAGCAAGACATTTTCTCAGGAGAAGATCAATATTGGCTTTCATCACAATGGCAAAGCAAAGTAAACAACACAGCCTAAAAACCAAGTGCACTCTGTGAACTGTAATATGTCTGACGTCATTTAAATAAAATACAAATTTAGTTTCCACATATATGTCTGTCTCTCTCTCTCTCTCTCTCTCTCTCTCTCTCTCTCTCTCTCTCTCTCTCTCTCTCTCTCTCTCTCTCTCTCTCTCTCTCTCTCTCTCTCTCTCCTCTCTCTCTCTTCTACTCTCTCTCTCCATATCTATCTTTCTATCTTCTCTCTCTCTCTCTCTCTCTCTCTCTCTCTCTCTCACTCACTCCATCCTTTCACTTTCGCTCCCAGAGTGGCTATCGAGTGCCACTGTTTCCAAACACAGACTTTCTTTGTGAAAACAAAAATAACAGATTTGAAAAGACATAGCACTAATGAAGAGGGCCCTCAAGGACCATCAGGGACCCTTACCAGACAGGGCCTCTTAGTATCAATGAGAAGCACTAATATAGAACAATGCAACTTGATGCGACCTCCTCTGTTGTTTGTCACTTACCCCGTTATCCCTCCCCATGCATTGTTATGAAACATT
This sequence comes from Melanogrammus aeglefinus, assembly GCA_900291075.1. Classification (NCBI taxonomy): domain Eukaryota; kingdom Metazoa; phylum Chordata; class Actinopteri; order Gadiformes; family Gadidae; genus Melanogrammus; species Melanogrammus aeglefinus. The sequence continues at coordinate 38,646 of OLKM01001065.1, forward strand.
CATAGTCATCATGTGGTCTGTCCCTTGGCATTGCCATGACATTTTCGCCAAATGGAAATCTATTGTTTGCTTGGCATTGCCTAGGAAGGTCAATATTTCCCATGTCAACTCCTGGAGTCCATTGTTAACACGTGTTTTTATTCATGGTTTTTGATTTGCCGATGGTGTGTTCTGAAGTCCCTGTGACCTTTTCCCAGTAAAGGCTTGTGAATTGTCTTCTTTCTTGTGGACCTGGCAAACTACAAATGGTGATGGAGTAAGCTAAGCTACCTTAATAAACCTAAAGAAGTAAATAAACACAAAAAAAAAATCCCCAGCTCCACGTTGGGGCGTGAAAAGTCTGCTAAAGCGTCTCTGAATGTTTCCCCTGGCATGCGGACGTTGCACTTAAGTCATGTTTTACCGATGCTAACAAGTCTCCCAAGCAGACAGGCCAGAGTGGTATTTCAGACGTTGGTGCAGTTAGTGGAGGGGGGCGTGTCCACCTTGCTGCGTATCTCCTTGACGTCGTTCAGCGGCGAGTCACTGGTGCCGATCTGGCACTTGAACACCTGCTTGTAAGCCTTCCGGAAGTTCTCAGACAGGAAGGCATAGATGACGGGGTTGACGGAGGAGTTGCTGTAGGCCAGGCAGTGGGCGGCCACCCGCAGCACGAAGGAGGCCTGATTCAGGGGGAAGGTGCCAAACTCCACCCACAGATGAACCACATGATGGGGCAGCCAGGACAGACAGAACACCACCACCACCACCAGCACCGTCTGGGCGGTCTGCAAGAGGAGGAGAGCGGAGAGGACAGGACATGGGATGAATAGGGAGTTAGGTTTGTATCCATTTTGGATAAGGACCATGTTGTGTTACCCCAAGGGTAACTGACCTTCAAACTCCATCTGTAAAAATACAATTCTTACTTTACTGAACGTTTCCCTTTTTGTTTGTGTGTGTGTGTGTGTGTGTGTGTGTGTGTGTGTGTGTGTGTGTGTGTGTGTGTGTGTGTGTGTGTGTGGTGTGTGTGTGTGTGTGTGTGTGTGTGTGTGTGTGTGTGTGTGTGTGTGTGTGTGTGTGTGTGTGTGTGTGTGTGTGTGTGTGTGTGTGTGTGTGTGAGAGTGTGTGTGTTAGTGTGGGTGTGAGAGCTAGAGTGTGTGTATGTGTGCGTGTTAGTGTGTGTCTGTGTGTGCGCGTGAGAGTGTGTGTGTGTGTGTATGTGTGTGTGTTTGTGAGAGTTTGTGTGTGTGTGTGTGTGTTAGTGTGGGGTGTGTGTGTGTGAGAGTGAGTGAGTGTGGGGGAGGGGGGGAGGCACAGGGAGATACCCCAGGGGATTGAGCAAGACGAATCCAAACAGATGACAGATGAGTACTCCCCACCAAGCATAGAAATGTCAAGAAAAAAAAAATGCTAGAGCAATTCAATCCAGGACACACACACATGTATGCATATACAGGCAGGAGTAATGAGCATGGAATTTACGTCCCATTGGGGGTGAACTGCTTTTTATGAGTGTAGCAATGCTTTATATAGGCATCTGTAGCAAAACTTTCTAACATTTAACCTAGTCTGACCCCCCAGAGACAGCCCACCATTCTCTACAAGTATAGCAGAGTTAGCGGGGGGATTAAGAAATGTGTTCTCGGCCCCTGACTCCCCACCGCTCTCTCCCTTGCCCCATGATTAAGTCATCAGACTTGCCAATTTTCTAACTTTGCGTTGTCAAAATGTGTTGACTGACAACTGAAGTGTCGAGTGTGATGAATAAATAATCTTTGAGTGTCAGGACATTTTACCGAGAATAATCTAACCTTGTGGAGCCTTTTCCTTTGTCAAGATCAGTATGCATTGTGCAGTAGTCTAATTTCAGGTAACACGTGTGTGTAAATTACTGAAATGCTGGGATTATAAAAGCGTTTTACATTGCTGATTATATTTCAATACTTTTTAGAGCCACATTTAAAGTCAAAGGCAAAAACGTAGTTTTATGACCCCATATGAGATGATCAATAATGGCTAAGTAGAAAAAATATTTTACAATCTTCCAGCAGGAAAAGTATTCATCTTATGAGGAATACACAAAACCTACTTTAAGAATCCCGGACTTGGATTATCATTACAAAGACCATTGGAAATCCATTCGCGTTTTACAGCCAGCTGACTACTGAGATTGGGAAAGAAATCTCTAAAGCCTAATTATCTGCCTCTCGACTCTGCTGCTGAGAACAAGTTTGACAAATTGCTTGACTGCCAAATTAAATCCACTCTACTAGCCCTCTTTCTTCTTTACACCCATGGGCAATTAATGAGACTGACACAAGACAGCCTATAACCACGAATCACAGATTCTGCCTCGAAAAAGTTTTTCAGATTCTTTCACTTTTGCAGTTTGTTTCATTACGAATTACTTATGCCATATCTAATATGACATATAAATATAAAATAGATAAAGGTTCTTTGGAGAGGTGTCTCTGTAGCCTAGATGTGATGGATACAATCCATCACATCTAGGACCCCTATCTGCTTTTGTGTGTGTCTGTGTGTGTGTGTGTGTGTGTGTGTGTGTGTGTGTGTGTGTGTGTGTGTGTGTGTGTTGTGTGTGTGTGTGTGTGTGTGTGTGTGTGTGTGGTGTGTGAGGTGGGTGTGTGGTGTTGTGTGTGTGTGTGTGTGTGTGTGTGTGTGTGTGTGTGTGGTGTCATTGCGGTGTGTGTGTGTGTGTGTGTGTGATGATGTGACTGAGTGTGGTGTGCATCCATGCAATCATATGAAGATGGACTAGTTCACCATGGACATGGTGAGTCTACTTGGTCTACTTATTACTTGGATTTACTTTGACTGCTTAATGTAGTAATGAATTTACTAATGAAGCATTTGATGAGTGAAAAAAGACGTAGCAGTTAGTACGATCATGTATGTTTGTGTGGATTGCTGCACAACAGCGATTGAGATGTTTTCAGGAATCGGAGAAGCGGAACGGGGACATAGTTGAGTCCAGTGAAAACGCATGACAATCACCATTTTGGAAGATCATTTTAGAGGTTTTTACAGATTCTGTTTAATATTCCAATCCCTACATGTCAATCATTTCTTACAGAAAAACATAAAGAGCAATTACTGAATTTAACTTCCTGTTCCCCTGCTAACACACTGACACACTATGTTGCTTGACTTTGGAGTTAGAAGGGATGAAAAATAACAATGAGACATAAAATACCCTACCAGATATAAATTCTCACAGCCATCCTTTAAGTTCAACATCACAGTGTCGTTCCATTGCAATGGCTCAGCATAGATTAATAGGTAATGTCTACAGCTCGGCAAAGACCCATTTCAATTCAGACAGGTTTATATGTTCTGTATATGCGTGTGCGTGTGTGTGTGTGTGTGCTGTGTGTGTGTGTGTGTGTGTGTGTGTGCGTTTGTAGTGTGCGTGTGTGTGTGAGCGTGTGCGTGTGCGTGTGTGTGTGTGTGTGTGTGTGTGTGCACGTTTGTATATGCGTGTACGTGTTAGGGAAAGAGAAAAAAAGATATTGCATGATGGCACGCCCTGTGCTTGGGACATATATCATATCATAAGCATTAGTACTTTCCAGCCAGGAATTGGGTCCTATTCGATTTTTTCCACGTTTTGTTTCGAAATCTGCCCCAGTTTTTGGGCGATTTGTATGAGATGAGTCAATCACACAAAGATAATGGTATATGCATAATTTGTGTTGTATTTATTTATTTATTATGATTTTTTTCTATTATTATTACTATTATTATTATTATTATACAAACATTCTTATTTGCTCTAAACTATTTTCAGGGGGAAGAGAAGCGATCAAACGTTTTAAATAATGATGCTAAAATACTTAGACATAATAATCTAAAATTTAGTGATTCAGATTTATATCCATATCTTACATGTCAAAAGTGAACTCACATCAGGCAACCTGCAAACACAATGCGTCGTGAGGTTGAACTTACGTACCTTTTTCTTTGATGCCTCTGACTTCTTGGACATGTTTCTTAGTTTTTTGTGCAAGTGGTTTAGCACCTGTAAGTATAGGAATATGTCAGGAATACGTTTACGAATTGTCATTTGCCAATCAATCAATTTGCCACAGTGCGTGCGTACTTACCTTTGCGTAACAGAAAGAAATGAGAAGCAGGGGCAACACGTAACCAAAAACGAAGGTGCACACAACATAGACTTTCTTCTGGTACGGATCCGGCCACCATTCCCAGCAATAAGTGCGGTTCTCCTCTCGCTGGAATATGTTCTGATAGTACATCACAGGGGCTGCCATGGTCAAAGATAACACCCATATCACCATCACTCCGAGGAGAGCATGCTTTGCCACTCGTATGGAGGAGGACTTTCTCGAATGCACAATAGCAATGTACCTGTCCACGGACATAGCGGATAAAGTGAAGATGCTGACCAGCATGGACACTGTGAAGAAATAATGGATGAACTTGCAAATAAATGCGCCGAGCACCCAAGTTGGCATCATGTAAATGGTCGACTGGAAAGGAATACAAAACAACAAGTAGGACAGGTCTGCGATGCTGAGGTTCAGGATGAATATGTTGGTGGTGCTTCTGGGTTTCCCCGGCTTATTTCTGGCCAGCACGGTGATCACCATCGCGTTCCCCAGGACGCCGAGCGTAAAGATGATCCCGAACACCAAAAGCGTGATGAAATTATCCGTACCGATCCCGAATAAAAGTTTATTACTCTCTTCCTCCATCCAGCTCATGTTCCATTGCTCCTCGAAGCGCACGGGAAACTGGGACGTATTCATGTTTCAGTCAGTGTTGTTGAAGAGTGTTACAACGCACGTCTATTAAAGTACGGGCTGGGCATGAACGCACGACATACGAACGTCTCCAAATCCTCCACATTCAGGTTTTTTCCCACTTCATGTAGGGTTTCGCTGTTGCGGAAAACTTCCGTGGCTTAAGTTTTAATTGAGATTAAACATTTACTATTGCTTTTCGGGTAAAATCAAACCCAGAATGAGCAGACTCGACGAATCCTCATTGTCTTCCAGGCGGTGATCCGTGCGCACCTGATGCGCCCTCACCAGGAGACAGAATGGCACAGAATTTATCACTGCTTCGACTTTCCCCCCTCACTGGAGGGGCTGGGCTACGAAGGTAGTCAGCCTATACCACTGCCGAACATGAAATGGGGGGAGATAACCTTAGATGCCTTCAATTTTGCTTCTGAATGTGCGTCTTCTTTAGTTGCCTATATATGGATAGCAAGCTGACCAACGTACTCAAGGGAGCGTCTCAATCAACCATCAAGTCAAGTCCAAACACTTTTCAAAACATTGGTTTTACATTGTGGAAGATGCAATGTCCCTTCACATCTAGGCTTCATCCAAGCCCATTGGTCTTAAACAGCCTATATTGTTGAAGGTATAAAGAAGTTATCAAGAAATGAAAGACGCACCCGACCAACCCCCAACCCGTTGAATACACAGACACACAAACAAAAACACACACACACACACAAACAGGGAGAAGATAATAAACTCAAACCATAACAACATCAAATTTGTAAAAACACATACACAAACACACACTTGTGCATACACACCACTGGGAGTGCTCAACTCAACCACAGCTGCATCATTCATGAAAATAAACATTTTTCTTTTTGTTCATCAATCTTGTCTTCATCTTTACCCACAGCAGAGCTGGTATGGATCCAGTTTCGATCGGTTCTGCTCGTGTTGGTGTGTGTGTGCAGAACCTAACCGTGAGGTTCAGCGGTTCAAAGTCGACGACACAGACCGCTCATCAAAACTGTAATCGATCACAGTTTGTGCAGGATCTGATTAACCATAATCCATATCGGCTTTCGGATAGCATATTCATCATTGAAAGGTCAGCCTGAAATCAAAACTATATGCACAGTATTGGAACAAAATGAAGATGGCCGATGCACTATGGACAGGGATTGCAATAGTAAAACGGTGGATGCAATGATGTTAGACTTAAGATATTAGATGATACATGATATATAATTGAACCCATTTTTTTTTGTCTATTTTGACCTATGCAATGAAACAGAGCTGGGCTTGATGCTATACCTGGCTGTCAAAAGGACAGTCGGCAAATACAATCTCATTTAGAGATGAGAGGGGGGGGGGGGCAGGTCTCAACTTTATCCATGTTTTTATGTTATTATTCTATATTTTCCTTTAGCTGTATCGTCAATCAACCCATGTAAAACTGCATATACAGAACTGTTATTCTTTGCTTTATATGTCAACAAGGGCCAGTTTTGTGTGTTTTCAGTATTTGTGTGTGTCTGTGGGTGTGTGCGTGTCTGTGTGTGTGTGTGTCCTAAACAGATCTATGAATAACATATGAATGGGAAAAAACATGGCGCTACTTTGTCCTTAAACTTAGTCCTAAACCATACTTTATGCATAATCATTTCCAACTGACGTTAATTCTATTCAACCAGATGGAGCACCGTTTTTTAAGGGGAGATGCTTTTCCATTGGAGCTGTCAAGCCTACTTGGTGAAGCCGCTATGCCTATGGACCTTTTGGAGCTGGAAGGATGCCCTGGTCAATGCTAGCAGGCAGCAATTGGTGAAAATTGGTGCAAATAATGTATGTATGAGATCTATGTTATAAGATTCCTTATAGCAACCAACCATTTTGTTATAAGACAAGCGGCAACATACCTTAGTTTCAACAATTGTAACATTTGGGATGTAGAATTTAATTATATATGAATGATCTTTATCATTTATTTTTATAAAAGTAATGATGGCTTCTGACTTTTGGATAGTAATGATTCCCTTTTCCTCAGGACCTAATCCCTTTGTGATGAAATATATAATCTCAGATGGCGCCCTGGGGGGCATTCGCACATCCTAGGGGGGCACTGGGAACGTGATTTTTTTTCCTTTTTTTGGGGCGATTTTAAACTTTCATGGTTTTCAAATTTTTAGGGTAAATAAAAAGGCTACCTGAAATAACTAGCCTATTTTCATTTATTGGTTTCTAACCCCTCTACCGTCTCAGCTAATTTTAACTGTCTATGCGCAGTGTAACAGTGGAAATACAGCGCGGTTCCGTCCTGCACACGCCCGGACTCCCGTTACATCAACTATCGTCATGATCTCTATCGCTGATAAACATAACCCAAGTTTGCGGGTTAACAGTTCAATAACCAACACAACTCAATCAAACATAGGCCGTGAGTGCGAGCGCGGCGTGGTGCCCACGGTTCCCGGACCATTCATTCATTCATTCACAGGCCACGGCATTGGACAGCCAATCAGGTGAGACATTTGCATGTCATGAATATTCCTTAATATTACTTTTATGTTTTTTCACCAAAACCGACTCAGAGGGCATTCATTGCTATTAGTGACCACCGCAAAATCAATGAAAAACGATGCAATGACACCTTTAAGCAATATAACACGAGTGTGAGTGGGGTTGTTAGTTTATTACTTTCTTTATATTCGGGGGGTGGGGGGGGCGCCAGAGGTTCAGGGTAAGGTCAGGGGGGCGTCTGCTCAAAAAAGGTCGAGAACCACTGTGCTATAGCATAGGTCTGCTGGAGTCCTACGATGTTATTCCAGAATTTCTGGGACAATTCTGGAATAACATTAACAAAATAAAATGAAATAAAAAGATGGCACAGAGCCTGGGCCGGAAACCAGAACCAGAAGGGGCAGCGGGATGCCTTGATCCTGTTTCCTGACGGAGATATCCAACCGTAGAAAATTAATTTTGCGTGTGAATGGTACTTTCAGAAGAATTTATAGGTGTATTCAACAATACCTAGACCTAGATGCTGGCCAATTTAGTGTTGATTTAGTGCTCATAGGTACCCAGGTATGATTGGGTGAAACAAAAAAATTATAAAGAAAGGTGGTATGTAATGGCACACACGCACGCCCACATACACATACACATACACATACACATAGGCATACACACCCTCACACATACACACGTGCACACACATACACACACACAGACACACACAGACGACACTCACACAAATAAAACTATGCACAGGGACGGAGCAATGAGCATAGAATTCTAGGCCATGTGGGCTGAGCAGCTTTTATGAGGGTAGCAAATCTTTATTTGGGTATCTGTAGCAAAACATTCTAACATTTAACCTTGTCTGACCCCTCTGAGACAGCCCACCATTAGTGCTGCTACAAGTATAGCAGAGATAGCGGGGGAATTAAGAAATGTGTTCTCGATTCCTAAAATATCTCCCTCAATCCCCCTTGCCCCATAATGAAGACACCAGGCATGCCATGTTTTTAATCTTGCATTGTCAAAATGTGTTGACTGAAAACTGAATGAATAACCACTGAGTGTCAGGACCTTTTACTCACAAGAAATTAACCTTGCGGAGCCTTTTCCTTTGTCAAGCTCAGTATGCACCGTACATTCATCCAATTTCAGGTTAGAAGTGTGATTAAATCATTGCCATGCTAGGATTGTCATGGCATTCCACATTGCTGACTATATTTCAGTGAAATTTAAAAGGCAAAAGCAAAAACATGTATTTAAGACACCATATGATGTAGATAAAATAGCACAGTGTCCGTAAATATATATACACCTGTTCATTTACCATCTATAATGGCTAGGCAGAAAAAAATATTTTCCAATCGTCCGGATGATAAAAGTATCAGACTTAAACAAAACTTACTTAAACAACCTCGCTCTCTATGAGGCTTGTATTATCGTTCCTTTGACCATTAGAAAGCCATCTGCGTTGTATGGCAGGCAAACTCCTGAGATTGTGAAGGAAATCTCTCTTATTATCCGCCTCTCAATTCCCCTGCTGAGAACAAGTTTGAGACATTGTTGACTGCCAAATAAAATGCACTCTACTATCCGGTTACCACGTCCTCTTTACACCCATGGGCAAATATGAGACCTTGACACAAGACAGACTTTAAATCCCAGATTCTTGGATACCTTGTTAATGTTCTTACAGGGTCGCCCGGGATTCTTTCTCACTTTTGAAGTTTGCCTTATTACGAATTTTGAATTATTATTTTTACAATGCCTTATCTATTATGATTTGCCAGATTAAGAGAGACACCTCTGTAGCATGGATGTGATGGATACAATCTTGAGATTTATGTTCCCCTTTATGCTTTTGTGCCTGTGTCTATTTCTGTGTTTGGCTATGTGTGTGTGTGTGTGTGTGTGTGTGTGTGTGTGTGTGTGTGTGTGTGTGTGTGTGTGTGTGTGGTGTGTGTGTGTGTGTGTGTGTGTGGTGCTGCGTGCTGTGTGTGCGTGTGTGTGGTGCGTGGCGTGGTGCGTGTGGTGTGTGTGTGTGTGTGTGTGTGGTTGCGTGGTGTGTCGTGTGGTGTGTGGTGTGTGTGTGGGTGTGTGTGTGTGTGGTGTGTGTGTGTGTGTGTGTGTGTGTGTGTGTGTGTGTGTCTGTGGCAGCGTATGTGTGAATGTGTGTGTGTGTGTGTGTGTGTGTCTGAAAATACGTTCTCAATCAGAGATGGGAGAGAGGTGGGTGCTCACCGTGTTGTTGCCAGACGGGAGCTCCGGGACCGATGCGGCACAGACTTACCTTACAGAAAAGTCTGTGCACACGCCTATAAAACAGTTTTACATAATTTATGTAAAACACAGTTTGACACAAGGCGTAAAACTGTGTTTCTTTTTATCGGCCGTCATGAAAATAAATATATTTTTTGGGGAAAAATTAATTATAGAAAAATGATATAGAGAATTAAAACTTGAGGAAAGGAGTCACAGAAAAATTGAGAGCTCTAATTTGTCGGAAAAAGAAGGTATAGATAAATGATGGAGAGAATAAAAAAGCAAGAAACAGGAGGTATCGAAAAAATTATGGATAGAATATTTATTTGAAAAAGGATATATAAAAAAATTATGGAGAGAATATATTTTTTATTAACTTGATTCCCTCCATCATTTTTCTATCTACATTTTTTCTAAAATGTTTCCACACATTTTTCAAAACCTTCTTTTTCCAAAAAAATATTCTCTACATTTTTCTCAACCTCTCTTTTCTCATATTTGTGTTTTCTCCATCATATTTCTATACCTCATCTATTCATATTTTTATCCTCCATCATTTTTCTACACCTCCTTTTTCTCAAATGTTTATTTTATCTTGCATCTCCTTTTAACTATATCCTTATAGATTATAACTTCTAACTAATCTCCCTTTACCAAAAAACGATGGAGAGAATATTTTCTGGAAAATGAGCTATAAAATAATTATGGAGAGATTTTTTTTAGGGGGAAAAGGAGGTACATGATGGAGAGAATTAAAATAAATAATTATTAATTAAAATATATACCTCCTTTTCTCAAAATTCTTTCCCATTTATTGTCGATTTTGTATTCTATCCATTTTCATCCTTTTTCTAAGTATTGTATTCTCTCTATCATCTCCTTATAACTACTGTATATCCTTTTAATTTATGACTTCTCTCCCTTTAAAAAAAAACAAATGGAGAGAATACAAATCGGAGAAAAAGGAGGCGCAGAATAATGATATTGTGAATATTAAAAAATATATATATATTGAGAGATTTTTTGGGGGGGAAAAGGAGATTTAGAAATATGTACTTACTTTTTCTCAAATTGTTTTTCTCTCCATCATTTTCTATACCTTCTCCATATACCTTCCCCTTTTTCTATACCTTCCCCAAAAATATCTCACATCATAACCCAAGCATCAAGTGCTCCTAGACCATGAAACCACTGAGTTACTTCAGACCAAATGATTTATTGTTGAATAAGCAGAGCAAGATGAATGTGAATAGTCAAATAAAACATTGTATAAGCATGTCTTATAGACAATACCAACATATGAAACAGCATGTTTCCCTTCAAATAAAACACTCAATAAAGCAGGATTGAAGGCAAAAACAGCCACAAGAAATCAAAAGTTTCTTGTCAAAAGCATTGTACATTAATAAATTACTCCTACAGGTAATCTATTTAAAATGTTACTGAGGTAAATGAAATGTGAGCGTGTTTTTGTGTGTCACTGTGTGTGTGTGTTAAAAGAAAATATGCGCCCAAGCAAGTCCGTCCACTGACATGCTTTATTTTCTTACAAATGACACAGTGACACTGAGAAACCCCTAACCCATCATAACTCAAACCCAGGGAGAAGGTCCTCCTGGGTGTGAGTGGACTGAAAGGTGTGGATGTGTGTCAGTGTGTCTGAGGACCCGCCTACATCTGGAGACACTCTGTAGCAGGACAGAGTGCCAGCAGGCCGGTCGAGATACACTCCTACTCTGTCGGAGCCAGCGGGGGGGAGACGTATGTCTGTTGTACTATTGTGGTTCGAGGCAGAGTAACCATCATCATGGCAATAAAGGAATTTTTGTTCCCTCCAAGCCCGCTGTCACCACCCTCTCCTCTCCTTGTGATTCCTCTGTATGTCTCTCCTATACAAACATTTCCTTCCCACCCTACCTCCCAGTAACAGCGGCCAGTCAGACCCTCTCTACACACCACCTGGTACTGGGAGTCCAATCTTTCTGGGGGATGTCACCTTTCTGTTGTCCTCAGAAAGAGAGAGGAGTCTGTTGGCTGTGTTTGGGTCAAGTGTGAGTTCACAGGCATCTGATGGGAGAGTACGACATGATTAGCTGCTGAACCATTCTTCACCACCATCATTATCCTCATAATCATCATCACTAGCACTGTTCGCTTGCATTCTACTTCTTCTTCATTTTTTATCGGCCATCATGAAAAGAAACATGGGGGGTAACCATGTCTGGTTTTATCGGTCCTCATGAAAAAAATCCTGTGTTTTTTTATCAGTCGTTATGAAAAAAAGAATAAGGGGTACCACTGGGGTTTTTTTATCGGTAGTAACAAACTTTTATATTGTCCTTGACAATATAAAAGTCACATGTCCCACACAAGGGGCTTCCATGTGCATATCGGCCGGTTTTGTAATCATTTTCATGAGGGGAACGGTTCTGTTCTGTGTGTGATGTTATCGATGCCTTTGACCCTACTTATCTTGATTAAGTCCACGGAGGGGAAACCAGGCCTTTTGTTAATATCCATCAGCAGCCCTGGGAGCCTGCAGCATGTCTCCTCATCAAGTAGACACGGCTGGAGACTGGAGAGGCGACGCCATCTGTTCAGCAGTAGGCCTATACTCCATGGCAGACGTAGCCTTCGTATGACCCCATCTGAACCCTGTGGAGGACGCTGGATATGAAAGCCAACAGATCCTCCGTCTCTGTATTACATTTAGTTTCTAGTCGTTAATCAAAGTCGGTAATCACCCTCCATTTTAATTAGAAAATGGAGGTGTTGCTTCATTCAAAGCGTGCCATAGGGCCAAATGACCATTTAAGTAAGTAGCCAACCTTACAACTACATTTGTAAATGGTAACTGAATTTAATGCACTTTGTACTGTTTTAGCCGGACCGATTTCAACCTTGATTGCTTTCAATTTCACAAACATTGACAGTTGTTGATGGAGCTCCTGTAGGTGTGTTCATATGCTTTTGGAAGGCATATGCTGGTCTCATTTTTATTTAACGCCCATGATGTTTAAATGGTTCATTACATAAATGCTAACAATGCTCTAATAGTCATGGTGATGATAATAATAATAATGATAATAATACTTCTACTAATTATAGTAATATAATGATGATGATGATGATGATGATGATGATGATGATGATGATGATGATGATGATGATTGTCGTAAATAGTTATTTTTATTATAAAATAACATATATGTAAATATTAGCACTATTGAATATGATGTATGTACATGTGCATGTTTGTAAGTATATATGTATGCATGCATACATATGTACTGTATGTATGCATGTATGAATGTTTGTATAGGTATGACTGTGTGCATGTACAGCAGTGGTATAGTAAACATACACCTCCTCTACAACGCTATTAAGTTCAAGAACATTGCAAATTTACCTCAACACGAAAAAACACAACGAAAACAACAAAAGCCTGATTTGAACTGCTGCAATGGGTAATCCATTCCATAGGGCTCATTACCCCCGAGGCCTGGTCATTTATATGGCAACCAGTTATCTCTGTAGAAAATAAGCTGTGCTGGAAGAAGGAGTAATGGGTTATCAAAAGATGACAGACAATGTTCAGTCGTTCACCTTGTTCTGTGTAACACACAGAGGCTGCTAAAGTGACACACTTTGTTTTCAGGGGGCAATATTAAGTTATACTAATCCCTAATACTTAATAAATCACATGAATATGGAACAGGAAAGGGAGTCCTGGTCACATGGGTGATCATTGTTGACAACGTGCGTTAGGGAGTAGAGGTCTAATTAGAGGTGTGTGGAGAATCAATGGGGTAGCCCATGGGTCAGGCCCTGCGAAACGATGATAATCCTATGACCCCATTACCCATAATCTCTTGCATCATCCAGCCCCAACTGATAATTTCTCCTGATGATACACATTCATTTTTTTCATGTCAGATTTTTGTTCCAATACTGAACACACATGCCAATGTCTGCAACGTTTTACACCAGTCAGCCACCTATAGTAAGGTGCTTTGTAGATATTCCCTACCATACAATGCTGGCCTAAACTGGATGATATATTATATAGGCTACCCGGATTACGTTACGTGAAACCTTACACTTTTCTATTCGGATGGATAGTGACCTGTAGAGGCGGAATGTAAACCCTTTTTTTTTGTGTCTGCCTATATTTTTATGTAAATAACAGTGATGTCATGACTTATTATGACTTTTAATTGGAAGGCAGCACCAACGACCCTCATTCTTGTCAGTGCAATATCACCCAGATATATGGAATGGCAATTTGTTGGAGCTCTTCTGATTCTGCTCAGATGTGAGTCTTGAACAGATTGCTTCTTCCCCCCAGAGAGATACTTCCTTCCTGACAACAACACTTTTCATCATGGAGTACTTGATAAAGATAGGCCAAGATACACCAATATTAACAACCATAGAGACATACATACTAGTGCATGAAAATACATAAATACTAACAAACATGCAGACATACATGTATCCATACATAATAATAAATGAATTCAGTCTTCATAGCAAAAAAGATGGCTTACAGCTATTTATAAGAGGAAAATGTAATGTTTTAATACAGTTTCGGCACTAAAATGGGTCTTGATAAAAACAATTGCAACACATTTGCATTTATAGTCATAATCTTCATTCAGTGTTGTATATGACCTTATGTTATTAAGTTATTAAAAAACAAACATGGTTTCCATTCTCAGTGGTAAATGCAATATTTTAACATATTGTTTTTGTATTAAAATGGGTTTTAATAACATATATAGCGAGAAAGGTACATTTTATTTTCATTATCTTCGTATATGACTTATTCATGTTGAATATTTTTTCAGGCTGCAAGAATTTATTTATAATACAAAGTTCAATCTTGGGTCTCTAAACGATGAGGTGGACCCTAACTCTAAACCACAGACCCTGCCCTCTGGGCCCTTGGGGCCCTCGGGGCCCTCAGGGCCAAAGTTGGTGTTGGGGTCGCACTCAGACCCTGGAATAAGGTTGTCAAGTCTCAAGACAATAGGACCTTCCTAACCCCAAATTATTTTTCACCAAATTCTGATCTACTAGGTCTTGCAGGCCACACTTCTGAGAGGCTCTGTCAAAAAAACAGCCCTGCAAACATTTTTCTTCCACAAGTGCTTGATCTTCAAATCTTGGATTTGTCGTTACGGGGACCCAAGAGAACGTGCATTTTGGCATCTGTAGCATCTGTAACAAAACCACCAACCCAAACCATTTTTCTTTAGGGAATAAAGGTCTAATTCTCAGAAACGCATGTTGGATGGGTCGGATGTAGGTCTGGAAATAATTTTCTCTCTAAATTTTGCAAGCGATCCACTGGGTGAGGTACCACCAGATGGAGCATTTGCTCAGGCTTGGTCAGTCACTTCCTGTCGGGCTGGAGTCCCAAAAGTGAGGTCCTTGATGACCCTTTTTGAAATAAAAGTGACCCCACGTCAATAGATAACTTGTTAGGTAGGGTCCTTGACCACTAAGTCACCCACTACCAGCATCACTTACTAGTTACTAGGGCTAGTCCTCCTAACAGATCATTCTAGTATATTTGAATGCCGATTTTTATATGAAAGACACCATAGCACATTGGCAACAATTTTTCATATCTATATGGGGAGCGGGAATGGGTGATTGTGGGAAGTAAATAGGAAGCTTCCAATGAGCATTTCACTCAACATCAGAAATAGTTAATACACACTGGGGACGACTGTGATCAATTAATGAATTGTGTCAAATAGAAATGCCTTGTTAGATAAATGAGCTTGGTGGTTTGCTTTCACGGATTGGTTATCTGCTGTGTCAATATATATCGGTCCATGCTAACACATATCTAGGAATGACTTAACTTCAGACAGTGATCACAATTTTTAGAGTCACGTTGATTACAAAGTCTAAATTAATTCAAACTAAACTGTGTTAACTTCAGTTCGGATTTTGAAAGGCAACTCAGAATATGTGTCTATTTCCTAGCCAAAACCTAGTGTAAGACAAAAACAAAACCATTTACAGTTGCTTAGCTGCCACATGTAACGTCTTTATGGCAACAAGGGTGTCAAATGATTTCAAAATTATTGAAATTGAAAAATGTGCATTTCATAGAAGCCAACACCACAACACCACCACAACTCTTTTTAAAGTTATTGTTTGTGTTTTGTTAAACAAAATATGAACAAATCTGCACTCTTGGGTCTTAGTAAATAACGTGCTAGTGCACTCTGCCTCACAACGTGGAAGCAACGTGTGCAGTGAAGGGACGACCCTAGCTGGTGTATATCCCCTTATTTCTGTAACCCCCGCCCCCCGTGATTTCAATTTTTATAACGAGCGAAATGGTATTTTATTCTAACATAGCATAAATTGAAAAACTGTGAAAAAAAGGTGGTTCCCTAATACCGTTACCTTGTGCTTCAGTTGAAAGATATTCAGCTTACAGTGATCCCAGCTTCGACTGCACTCCAACAAGGATGACGCACGTGGGTGTTCGGGTAACGTGCATGTAGAAAGGATACCCTGTCATCATAATCCTGGGCAAGTAAAATAATTAATACAAAGAATTTAAATAAATATTTTAATATGTATTTTGGAATTCTCAGCCAGATAAATACAAAGTATGGCGTGTGAGTGTGTGAACTGGTTGATAAGTCTGAGTCTAACAGTCAAAAAGTGAAACTTGACAGCTCTGCAGATAATCCTTGGTCTACATTATTTCAAGGTTGCCAACTTTAACACTTCTGGCTTTCCCCTTCATCCTTGTGCTCTCATGCTGCCCAAAAAATGTTCACGCCAAAACACTGTGAAGTAACAGAGATGAACAAGCAAACGTATTATGGTCAAGTCTTTATTGTTAATCCAAGCAAACAACTTTGAATCTTTATGATATCTTTATAGTATTGGAAAACCGGGTGTTTGATATGGTGTTTCCATCGACCTGTCTACTATTTACTCCCTGATTGGTGTGCGATGCTTTTCTCTGTGTGGATTGGACAGTTGGTCAAGTTCACAACAGGGAGCCAAGCAACCTGTCTTTGACTTTCATTAGTGAACCAATGCCTGCCCTTTACTGGATTAGTGCGTCGTAGAAGTTTTTTCAAAAACCAAGGTTTCCAAGTTTCCAAATCCTTTTCTTCTTTATTTTCTTCTTCTTGTTCGTCTGTGGGGGATTCATTAAATAAACAAAAAGTGGGGGTCAGAGACAGAGATCTGATGTTAGGCTGTAAGACAAGGTAAGGGCCATTTGGGGTTGAGGACAGACGTCAGTTGGATGAGAACTGGATGAAGGTGAATACACATACAAATGGAGGGGGAATAATGACAGGATGAAGGTGATGAACTAAAACTAGGGGTCAGAGAAAGGGATACGGCGGGGAGGGGTGTGAGGGTAGGGAAACTAACAGTGGGGGTTAGGGACTCAGCATAGGGCGAAACCATATCTAACTGTTTAAGATTTGTACATATCTCAACATTATGTCTGATATTATAAAATTCAGAGCATTTTCGACTTGAGCTGCCAGTTCAAAACAATATTGGATTTATACTACACCAATGGTAATGATACATTCTCATCGCTCGAAAAACCCCAGTCAGTCTGATAGCTCGAAAGAATCCAGCCAATCCCATCACTCGAAAACCCCAACAAATCCGAACGCTCAAAAATTCCAGCCATTGCTATCTCTCGTAACCCCAGCCAGTCCGTATCGTAAAACCCTGCATCAGATATTTCAGACACCATAGCCATTCCGATCGTTGGAAAACCCCAGCCACTCCGATTGAACACCGGGGTCCCTTCAGGGTCGCCACCACACACTGAAGACATGACTACGACACCCATTTCCCAAGTTTCATAACCTCCAATCCTCATCCAAACCATAAAATAATTATACGTTGTTATACCCGACCTAAGTCTGCAGGCCCACAGAGCCCCCCTCCATCGCTGCAATATTTGCTTTTTCGTTGGCAATACTTGATCAACTTACTTTTTAATCTCTTCATGGCAACTCGAAAAAAACTAACGTCCTGAATATTGTATGTTCAAAACATGACCATAGGTTTAGAATTTGTATCCCATAACCCCTAACAGATATTCTGGGAAGCCATGCCTTTGAGGAAAAAAACGTGCTATTTTTGTTATTAGGCCTATATGATATTCTTTATCTATTGAACGTGAATCAAATTATTTTGTTAGTTTAAAGTAACCCAGGATTTCTTATGTTATTTTATTTGTTCAAAGTGGAATTGGACCAATATAAAATAAATAAATTGTATAGTAGAGGAGCCCATATAGCGGGGCACTTACTGACCTGACTACGCCACTGTCAATTTGCCATAGGCTATTGAATGATAATGAAAAGCAATTGACGTTTTCCGCATCGTTGAGCTTACCCCTATAATTACTTTGGGCCATTCGGAAACTAGAATGACTTATTCTCACAGTATAGTGAGTACGTGCTGAGTAGGCCTACACAGGCCTATATAATTTGAGTAACAAACAGTTGTGCCGTAAGAGCGTGTGAAGAGGATATTTTGAGTGAGAGTTGGCAGCTGAGCTCTGATAACCAACTAAGCGTCATTTAGCCTACAATCACTGAAGACGAATGACAATGAGACGCCCATTTCTCGCTAGAAATGTTATCCAACTCCGTTTTAATCCCGAAACTATTTAAAAACATATCGTTTCCACTGAGAATAAAATGTCAGCCCCCTTGAGACGTTATCGTGAGACGAATTCTTATTCCACTGTGAACCAACACAAGTTGTTATGAGGCTGGGCTCGTCAGGCTCATAGGGTCCGTCAGGGACTTCAGTAAGGACAGACTGGCGGTCACACACAGCATCCTCCTCTCATGCAATGACCACTTGAGTCAAGCGCATGCAGACGCACAAGCGCATTTACACGCACGCGCACTAACGTGCAACATCCCCTTGGCTAGGGGAAGTGAATCACATGACATGTATTTGTAGTATTGGGTCATCATAAATAATGCTACCGTCTATAAATACTTAATATTTAAACAACATAAAAAAAATAGAAGTAGGCCTACTAGAAGAAAATTATATATATATTTTTTATTAATAGGCCTACGTATACTTTGCAGGGGTTTCAATTCGAAGGCCTGCAACAACCTAACCGCAACACGTACTACAGCCAGAAACGGATTGCGTTATAATCGTTCAAGTTGAGATAACGACTGTGCGATGCGTGCACGGACGTGCTCTTTTGCCCACATTTCTTCGCCGACTAACAGCATTCCGCCCCACCCCGAAGAAAGAAACACCATCACCACCTCAATCAGGAAGCACCGTGACATATTCTCTACGAAGACACGTTTTGAAAACATCACAACCGTGAAGAAGGCGTTGTGTTTTGCTCGCTAACGTCCCGTTGATAAAACAGCGACGTGCGACACCGAGACCGAAGCCCGTCCAGCTGAGGTTCTGCTGTGCATGCATCTGATTCGGTCCAAGCGGAGAAGGGTATGTTATACAGCCTGTTTGCATTATCATAACGCTCAGCGGCGAAGGGGCTTGAAAACACTGACTAGATATTTAGGAAACGAGTAACAGCGCGTAATGAATACACTTTCCCTCTGGACAATGCTTTTTAATTAATTCTTTCGAGGTGCCTTGTCTTTTAACGCACGTAAACCCTTATCCACGTCGACGTGTTGACGGCGCGTTTGTTCTCTGGTTTCTAATGGCACGCTTTTGAAACGCTTACTAGTGTTAAAGGTAAATGGATGCATTGGAGAAGCGTATGCTGTTAGACGTTTTTATTTCGTGTTCCTCTCTTATAACTCTCTTAGTCATGTGTTTACTTTCCCGGTGATTGGACTGGTCCATGCGAGAGGGACACACACACACACACACACATACCACACACACACACACACACACACACACACACACACACACACACACACACACCACACACACACACACACACACACACACAACACACACACACACACACCACACACACACACACACACTCACTCACTCCACTCACTCACCACACACACACACACACACACACACACACACACACACACACACACACACACACACACACACACACACACACACACACACACACACACACACACACACGTTACAAATCGTTATCTTTATTCCATTTAAAAAAAGCAAAACCTAATTGCATAAACGTTGAGCTCCTTTTTACACAATCTTCGTGTTGTAAACTCCTGGAACCCTAAGGTAATAAGCTAGTTATGCATGATTTGAACTCTGTTTGGTCCCTCGATATGCTTTAAGACAGTAGGCCTCAGTTGTGATTGAAGTTTCAATGTTAATGCAAATCGGAGTTGTGTGTGACAGTTATGTAGCATTGTTTTCTAGTTATTTGGCTATTCTTGTCCGCCTATACGACCTTGGACCTGTGTTATATACAGGAATATTTGGAGTAAAGGTATGTTTTCGTGTTACTTAGAGTTCAGACTCCTCTGAAATCACACCTGAACGACTCCTGTCTCAGCCAAGGTGGAGTTGGGGGTGGGGGCAGCATCACGTGTCAGGCTTTGCATTCCTTTGCTTGCCTTTATAACACGAGACCATGCTGAAACTCACATTTGCGTGAACGTGCACGGTTTTATTTTAATATCTTTCTCTCGTGTGGTTTTACAAGAGATTAGGCCTACTCTGCACATGAATTTGTTTTACACATGTGCTCGTTCTTTGGTCGTACACACGTAAGAATAACCCTTTACTTTCTCTGACTCAAATTAATTTCCACAGCACAACCCACGGATGTGTTGAGGTTAGTCAACTTCCGTCGTTGCAATCTCATGCTTCCTCCCACTTATCACTTCCCCCTCCCCCCTTTGTGTCATTGCCAGACAGGTTCTGTCGCATTACCTGTGAGCAACACGTGTGTAAGTGTGTGTGTGTGTGTGTGTGTGTGTGTGTGTGTGTGTGTGTGTGTGTGTGTGTGTGTGTGTGTGTGTGTGTGTGTGTGTGTGTGTGTGTGTGTGTGTGTGTGTGTGTGTGTGTGTGTGTGTATGTGTGTGTTTGTTCAACACAATCTTCTAGCCTGAAGGTAGTAGTGAAACCAGACAGCATGGTTCTGGCCAGGCTTTGAAGCTGGGGTTTAGGTTAGGGGTTAGGTTTTACGTAAGTGTTGCTTATGAGGTGCTATGAATGGTGCGTAGAGAGGGTTCAGTGGTGTGGTTAATACCCGGGAGCCCAACTGTGTACATGGCTGGGTGTGCCCGTTTATTCTGGTGCATGGTGCATTAAATAAACAGAACCTGCGTAGCGCAGGTTCTGTGTTAGTATTTGTAATGCCTATCTACCCATCCCTACTTGAGGGTAACTGTTCTGATACCACAGTCACATACGTCGGTGGCAGCCAATAGGGTTCACTCAGCGATAAACCCATTTGGCAGCCGTTTCAAATATACTGCACTGTGTTTGAAACTTACTTGATTTTGCCATTTTTCTCTATTTCCTTTACCACCCTATTGCTGCATTGGGGTAGCCTGACATCGCCAGACCAATTTGCAAATGCGGATTAGTCTGGGACCTCTCAGTTCATCATCGATTTCCAAGGGGCATTATCAACGGTCACTGACCGAAATGCCTCCAGACGCAATTGGGTAGACTTACAACCAATCGGAGCAACGACACGCACTACACATCAGCCACAGCCATCTTGGATGCTTACAAAAAGGCCTCTACGGTGCTCATATAAGGCACTACTCTGTACAGTAATCATATTAAACCCACCCCATATTGGATAAATGGTTGTAATTGGCCCAATCAAGGCCAGGTATACTGGAAATCTGTCTGAACAGGAGGGGGGCCAGGTGCATATGCAAGAGCAAATAAAGCACAAGCTCCCCACCTATCTTTGTGGTATTACAGAATTCTCTGGCTGTGTTTGGATTTCATTCGATACAATTCATTGCAGCAGGAAGGGGAGGGTCATGAAGACTCGGATGACCTCTGTCTTCAGGACTACTGGTCCTCCTGGTGGAAGATGCTGGTTGTCTTTCAATGGGAGTGATTCAGCCGTCCTTTTTAAATGTAAAAACGCGACAAAAAAATCCCTGCATTGCTTGGAGACTAGCTCAAGGGGCCTTGAAGTGGCGGACCAGCTCCAGGGGCAGAAGAATCCGGCCTTTCCTCTGATCGCGCCAGTTGCAGCGACTGCCCCTCCACCAAACACTATAATAGCTGCCCTGTTAGTGAGCAGCCATAACCCCAAAGGGCTCTGCTACTATGTTGGCCTGGTTTCCCGCACAGCTGTCCCTGCATTTACTCAATCTCAGCCTCAAACCAAAGTGGTGTGTCAAGCAACCAGAGTGCTGGTGCTGATGACACCAAGAGCGGAGGATGAGCGTAAGTTTGTTGATATAAAAGTAACGGGCAGCCTATCGGTTTGGAGGAGGAGGAGGAGGACGAGGGTGAAGCTTTAGCCTGACAAAGTTTTGTAAAAAAGCGGTTGTGAGAGACAGGGAGCTAGAAGAAAGACCCAGGGTGACTGTGCTACACTCGTTCTGGGGTAACTGGCATTGCAGCCGGAGTGTTCCGGCAGATTCCTTTTCCCAAGGCGGATGTTATCCATGACCTTTAATCTCTGTCAGGGAGCGCAGAGATTTCATCCTTCTGATAAATGATGTGTGCCCTCATAACTGTTTGTCATATCTGCTACCGCTCTGGCTTGCTCTCTCTCTCTCTCTCTCTCTCTCTCTCTCTCTCTCTCTCTCTCTCTCTCTCTCTCTCTCTCTCTCTCTCTCTCTCTCTCTCTCTCTCTCTCTCTCTCTCTCTCTCTCTCTCTCTCTCTCTCTCTCTCTCTCTCTCTCTCTCTCTCTCTCTCTCTCTCTCTCTCTCTCTCTCTCTCTCTCTCTCTCCCTGGCGCCTGGAGTATGCATAGTAAGTAGAATAACATCCACATTCTATAATCAGAAGGTGTATAAAACATGCATACATGTTGTTATGCAATTAAACGTTGCAGTACAATAAAGTCCAGTCAGGGGCTTGGGCAGCTGGCTGTGCCAGTGTGTGTCTGTGTGTGTGTGTGTGTGTGTGGAGGTTAGCTGCTGGTGTTGATGTGTCTCCTTGTCCTATATTATTTTATATTGAAAACAGTCACGTTGAGGCCACATTAAATGGTTAACAGTGTTATTTTAAATGTCCAAAATCTATATCGTTGAGAAACTGGATTTCTCTGTCAAACACATTAGGCACATACGGCGCAATTTACTTTCTACACTGACGCATGTGTCGTTGCTAGTTTTCAACTGGTGCAGAGCGTTATTTTCCCTCCACCGCTATGCGCCTGTAAATTAGGGAATGATCTTGTGCCCCAAGGGGCGGTTTTGGCGAAAGGAGGAGGCGTGTTCTGGCGCAAATTTCCCTGGTGCTATTTTGACGTTTCAGAAAACAATTGCGCCACAAACAAGGAAATACCTGGTTTAAAGTCAGTGGCGCGTTGTTTAGATGCTATTTTAAGGCATGCATAATGTTGCTTGTGCACCTCGCGCATTCACTTTGCTTCCTCATCTACCTAGCCACACAGTCTTTGCAAATTATTTGGGAAAGAACAGCTGATACAGCGATTTGAGGACTCAGTATTTCTGAAGTTATGGATGAAAACGCTATTCCATGTTTGAATTAGGCCATATTATTTGGCCATAAACTGAGCTATTTGAAGTTTTAAATTCATGGGGTCATGCATCTGTCTCATCGTCAAAATATCAACTTGTCAGTTTCAAATGCGCTCATGGCTCTTAAAGGGGATGGGAGATGGCACTCTCATTGGTTTATTGCACGTTACGTCCAAACCACACCTACGGGTAATTAGGCTACTTTAGACCAACCCTTTTTCGATTTGCGCCGGGCGCAAGAGTCAGTAATGCGCCAGTAAAATTGCAACATCGCCATAGAACCGCCCACAAAGCTACTTGCACTTGGCGCTTCTCACTTGCGTTTCAGACCGTTAAAATAGGGCCCTAGGTGAGTTACCTGAGGATAAATGCACTTTTCCTTTTCTATTGGCTACTCAACCTCGCTCCAGTGTGTTTGACGTTGGTTTTGTCAATGTTGGAAAAAGGCGCCATTTTTCCTTAATCATCGTCAGCTTCCACAAATGCCAGTCTGCCATATTTTTTTCCCCTAGGTGGGTGTTCACTCAAACGTGTGTGTCTCAAAAGCGAGGGATTGTTGTGCAGTAGATCGTGGCAGATGAGTGGGCTCACTAACTTCACCCTTTCTGACATCTCATATAACGCGATTCTCCCTCAGAGCGTTTAGTCAGCGAGGAGGAGGCTGGGGGAGTTCCGATGCTATTAACCTCTCTGAGCCGAGCCAAGGCTCACCAACTCTGAAGCCCGGTCTCCCAGAAGCCTCACAGGGAGTTATTGACACACGGTGACTTATTGTGAATGCATCATCACTGGAACATGTTGCACTCCACCTCAATCTATTTAAAGGTCCTGCTCCCCAACCTGCTCTGTAATCACATGTATTCACTGCAAGTCAGATGGATATGGCGTATACTAAACAATGATAAATATTATTTAATATAAGGGGGATAAGACATGGATCTAATGAGACTTTTTTCTGTTGGCATTTAAAAGCTCCCATAGTGGGAAAGGGCAGATGGCGGTAAAATAATATAACATAAATCTCTTCATTGACAGACCCAGATGTCTGTCCTTCTTTTTATGTGTTTTTGTACCCACTGATGATGTGGGTACTCGCTTCAGTGTGTGTCTCGCTCATCATCGCTCACGTGCACGCCTCCACCCTCTCCTGTCTTTTATTTTCTGCAATGTGTGGAAGAAGCAGCAGCTGGATTTCCTATCTATATTTTATGAGAAGTCTCAGTACGATCCTTATAGACCTACCAAAAGGGTGGTTTGAAATCCATTTAGCCGTGGGGCATATGACTGCATGCTTTAGAAGACACATTAACGACAATGCTGGTCTTGGTGATCAAACCGTCTTTTCCGTCTCTTATGGCTTCACTAAAACATTTATTGCCAATGAAGTTAGGCTAAATGACTTGCACATCCCACAAATGTAAACAACTGCAATATAGCTCTTTGGTCTCTGTGATGCGACATTTTGTAAAGTACTTATGTGGCGATTCACTATAATTTTGTCCACAAACTGTGACTGACACACATAGAGTGCCATTATTTACAATTGTGGCATGCGCACAAACACTTAATGCTCTTTGAAAGAATCCTTACACGTCAGTCAATTTGACAAATTATATTGATAATGGATGTTTAAATGTAGCCAGGAGTGACAACTACTATTGTCAGGTCACCCAGACCCGGTATTGACCTTTCACGGTCTACAGAACTCCACTTGGCGGAATTGATTGACCTATGGAGAAGTTTGTTTAAGCATCCCCTAAACGACTTAAGTAAGTCTTGGTGTTTCAGTAAATCTTTGGATAAATTAAATTTGATTAAATTGGGAGCTGTTGCTAGATTGAGATAATCCAGTATCCATGTGAATCCTGTGGACTAGATTGTATTACATGGATCAAGTTGTGGTTTGAATACATTCGCTCGATTCAAAAACAAACTTAATTTGTTTGTAATTAAGTGACAAAGCCCTGAAGGTAAAATGTGTCTTAATGAATTCAACTTTTTCCTACAAGAATACCCAAGTTCCAGTAAACAAATCTCAATCGAAGAATGTCCTACTGACTTTTTGAATCCCACATAGTTCCACTCCCTTCTATTAGGCTGCCTTTACCTTTTCTTTTCATACGGCAATCGCCTACAACTTGCAAGTCTTTACAAGCAATGCAGCAGAATCTAGTGATTGTGTAAGGTTTGCTGCTGAAACTGGCTCCATGGCCTCACATTCAAATGAATGGAATATCTTTATATATCTTTCCTGACTAAGAGGAAAACATTTGAAACTCATGACCATCTGAATGCAATTCTGATAGGCTCCATAATTGCACCTTATTGTTTTTCAAGCAGGAGGTCTAAACTTATTTTTGTATGTGGTTGTTTGTACTCCCTGTGGATCCGCCTACATGCTCTCCAGTGACTCAGTCTATTCTTTAAGTGCTTGTGAGTGCACATTGGAAAAATAATAGCGAAAAGCAGGGGCCACATGTATCTGTATCAGTTTTTTTGTAGTCAATAGAGCTGTGCATCTTTAAATCTGCACCCTTTTGTAAGTTAGAATATATATACAGTATATATATATATATATATACACACACACAGTAATATTGTCGCTGTTTAAAACACCTAATATCCTAGCCAAATCGTTTGGGGGTATGTTCAAGTGTGAGGTTTAAAGGGGATTCATAATGGGTAAGTAGAAGTAGATTAGGTGTGATATCCTTGTCATATGTTTTGCCCCTACTTCCGCTATCCTTTAAATCCTGAGTTTGGTAATTGATGATAAATATGAAGACACTACCTGCTGTTGGGAGTGTAGAACAATGTCTCATTCTCATATCACACCAAACTGCCAAACACAATGAACAGAAACCCTTATCCTGCTTTACAGACACGGTCAATGTGGCATACTATTATGGATGTTCACGTCACTTTGATTTCAGCCAAGGCAGGTCAATCATTTCTTTGTTCCCCCACGCCTAGATTAGCCTTACTCTGATCCGATATTAACCACAGCTGCACTCAATACCGCTGCAGGGGATGCTGAACAACAGCTACCAGTCTAACATTTATTTTCTACTTGTGCTTTCGTGGGAGGATTTATTTTGGTAAATGTAATGAACTTATACCTGATTATTTCCGAATATGTACATGATTACAGCCAACGGGCTTCATCCTGCGTCGGCTTAGCTCAGGAGGTAGAGCAGTTGTCTTGTAACCGAAAGGTTGGTAGCTCAATCCCCAGCTCCTCCTAGTTGAGTGCTGATGTGTCCCTGAGCAAGTCACTGAGAAACCCTAACTGCTCCTGACGAGCTGCCTGTCGCCTTGCATGGTTGACTCTGCCGTCGGTGTGTCAATGTGTGTATTAAACGATACATAGAGGGATTATTTCCTCATCGTGCCTTCCTCCTTCAAGCTCCTTGCCATCCTCCGTTTCCCTTGCTTAGACTCCTTTAGGGTAAAGGCCTCCCCCCCATGCTGAATGGGCTCCTAAACACACTTGTTGCTTAGCAAGAGGCTGGGTGATATTAGCGTCTGATCAATGGTTCCAACCCATTTACAAGACCACAAGGGAAACCGCAGCTGTTTGAGCTTACATACAACTCACCTGTCACAGCCCCACTTCCACTACTTTACTCAGAGCTCCACATACATTTTATTTCGTAAACAAGGATACTTGGATAATACTAGTTGAGTAAGAAAGTGGGGAGACAGAGTGGGGAAGAATAGTGGGCAGAAAGGTTCTCATCAGTCCATTTTTTCCCGGCAAACTATCTCATAATATCCAATATTAAATGACAAGCGATATTGAAGGTTTGTGGACAATTGAACTTGATTTTGGCATATACTTATGCCAAAAATAATGAAAGAATCCACCACTGAGAAGAGCTTGGTTATTTTAAAGGTGGAGGTGCCTCTCATCACTTCCTCCACACATTTTACATAAGCGTTCCATGAGAAAAGCTGTATCAAGTTTTGGCCTAAATTTAAAAGATGTAAGTCATATTAAAAGTGAATAAACCATTGATGGTTTAAATACTTTCTTCTTTGAACAGAAATGTTGGCGGTCTTTAAAGAGTGTAATAAAAGAATGAACATAAAAAATGGTCGCAGTTTGAAAGTTGAACAAAAAGTACAGTTGTATATACAGAACATTAGTTTTAATGGTGGACTGGAATTGTGAATGCACTTTCTAACCTCATCCACCCCATAATCCTTTAGTGGTGGAGAATAGATAGACAGTCTCCACTCATTCAACTCCAGTATACGCCTTCTCCCATGTCTACATTCCCAAGGGAGTTTCTGATCTCATCCATCGTAATATCGCGGTATTCCAAAGAAGATGACACACACCTAAATGGAATCGAATCATCTCCAATCCCTGTCGTGACAAGACAGGTTGCCGCGTGAAATGAGAACCTCTCGATGAAAGGTAGTCCATAGTGTTTTTCCGGGTCCCGTCAGATTAAAACTATTGGTTTTGGCATTGAGACTATTTATTGATCTCTGAACATCCAGTATATTGCAGCGCTGTGATGTGGGTTTGCCGTGTGGAGCACTATGAGGACTAGATAAAATAATCAGATTTAATTCTTCCATTCTCGCACAGTCAAGGACACAAGCCGATTTATTATTTTTCAAATGGGACCCGGATGGGAAACCCGTTATGTTTCAGCAATAAGACCTCTCCTTGGCCCCTGAGAGAGTTGATATAAGCTGAGTGACTCTTTCCATTCCTGCCCAAACCCAACTGCCAACAAACAAGTCCTTTGTTGCCTTAAATTACTTCTATAAGGCCACAATGGATCAATTCTTTAGGCTGCTAATTCTTGGAGCCTGATTTTAGTTTGTTCTTTTCAGCTTAGGTCACATCAGAAGGGTTGCGTTAGGATCCCCCAGTAACTAATGTAATTCTCCTCGGCATCCCGTCGCCTCAGGGCCGGCTCTGTTCACTTCCGTTGGCAAGGAGCTTTGGTTTCTGATTCCCATGGGCTCTAGCCTCTCGTCCTGCAGCGGGCATCGTGGGTGTAATGACTTTATTTAATTTAGCACCTTTCTCCCACTCGAGGGGAGCTTCTCAGAGACTGATATATAACAGACAAACAAAATGAATACATACTATACAATATACAAATAAACACAGCATACAGACAGGAAAGGCAGTGGACCGGTCAAATGAGGACTAAGAGTTGTACGGTGTAACAGTGTTGGGGAAAAAAACGTGTTTTTAAATTAATTTGAATATGTCAAGGTTGAAGTTACGGAGATATGGGGTGTGAATATGAGGGTTTGGAGAACATGAAACTGAAGGACCCACACAGCAGTGATCACAGTTGTAGAGGCCAGCACCCCCGTGTTCCCACTTCACCCATCATCCGAGGACAGCTGTAAAAGCCGAGCAGATGTAATATGTTCAGTATGGGTGTCAATAAATATGTACATCCAAGTTAATGATTTGGATCCCTGTATTTACAAACCCACATATATTCAGGTCCTGTTTTTTCCCCTCCTCATCTTTCCTCATCCTCTGCATCATTATTATATCCGTCCTGTCCTCAAGTGTCCATCTGCTAGTGTCTGCTGCGATCGGAACTCCTTCAGTCCACTTCTCTTCATCATTAAAGCAGTCCCTGATATCAGTCAACACTACAGCCTTTGTGTGTCCCGCTGCATTTATGCAATGTCTGTTAAATGCAGTGATGACTTCTCGACCTTGGCGCCTCTTCTAATGAAAGCCATGTAGCCCCTAAACAATATGTATACGCTCTAATGTGTATATATATATATATGCTGTTGATTTGAGCTTCTCTCTCTTCTTCTTACAGTCTCTGTCGGCAGCATGGGACAGCATTTAGGAAAGAAGGAGTCCCAGGAAGACACCAGGGTAAGAAAAGATTGTACATTCCAACACTGAAGTCATGTCCCCCGCATGCCTAACATTGAGCAAGTCTGTTTTTTCTTGAGTGTATGTGCATGTGGGTGCTGGGATAAGAGTTTTGTCATGAGAATAGGTGCATGTGTTGCTGCATTTTCATTTAACCTTATCATTGTGCCCATTGGCCTTTATCAGAATGTCTCTGAACTTTGGACCTTGCTCAACATGGTTTTTTGTCACATCCCATCAAACTATTAACGACTCATATTTGCATGGGAATGCTTCCTATAGTGTACATGGCACGTTAGCACTTGCTTTGCATGCATGAATATTTATGAATCCTAAATTGCAATATTGACGCAGCAGGTGCAATATTGTTGTAGGTTTAGTTGTAGGTGTTCCATGTTGGTAGCTTTAGATGTAGATATTCCATGGTGGTAGGTTTAGTTGTCGGTGTTCTATGGTTGCTTTGCAACAATAAAAAAAGGCTCACCCTGCTCTTTTTTTTCCTCAAAAAGGCTGTACAGTGTGCCTCACATTTTATAGCATGCAAAACGGGTTGGTGCAATCGGAACATCACCCCTTGTGGACTGTTGGCGGTTGGCGGAATGTTAAACAAAGTTTCTTTGTCTCAAAGTGATCCTGTTCAGTTCAAATAATTTGACTGTAAAACAGTGTACAATTCAAAAAAATTCTCAAGTCATTATAGTAATTCAGTTTATTCCAGTTATGACAGTTACTGGAACATCTGGCACTTAAGGATTAAATATATTCGATGCATGCCAAAGTTTGAATAATTAGTGCAAAATGTTTTTCTGAAGGCCGCTTCCAAAAGAAGATTTTGTTCAATGGCAATTAGCATTTTTGTTTTTCAGCCACCCACATCATGTGTCATAGCTGAAGCTTATTTTTTTGGACTCATTTCTAGCACTTTTTTGCCATAGGCGGCAGTATTTTTACATCCTTCACCAAAATTGTATTAGCATATGCCATGTGCTGAATAATTTAGCATGATGGGTTCTATAGTAATATTTGAGTTTTGGATTGTCTGAGGAAACAATATACTTAGAGTTGCGTCGCAGTAGGAAGGAGGGAGAAGCACAAAATGCTGATCCAATTGATCCACGGATATGTAAGATATGGTCATTTCTGAGATTTCTGCATTGCTTCAGTGTGAAGGGCGCAGAACCCGAATGAAAAAGGTAGAACAGATGGCTCGGTGTGAAAATAATCTTTTGTACGTTTTTTATACTTGAAACTGAATCACCAGGCCCAATGGCAAGATACTAAAGCAATTGTCGCGGCATGATTCATGAAGAGATGCATACCTCTCTGATGTACTTTCCAATTGTGTAAAGTCAATGTTGCAGTAGAATGAAACAGCAAAGTTTGGAGCCAAATAAATGAAACACTAGATGGAAAACCACAGCCAAGTGAGCTTTCAGGAAAGTAGCCAGAGTGGCAAATGCACATGACGGCTGAACTGGAGGCTTACAATGAAATTGCTGAGCTTTTAGGCAAGCTCAGGAATTGAAAAGGATTGGTTTGGTTCCATGCAAATCTACATCATAATGCCTAACTATAAATTTCAGGGAAAGTCAGGTACAACAAAATCAAACATTGTATATGAAAACACAACCTGGTTTGCAGGGGAATAAATTAATTGTGTGCGTGTGCGTGTGTGTGTGTGTGTGTGTGTGTGTGTGTGTGTGTGTGTGTGTGTGTGTGTGTGTGTGTGTGTGTGTGTGTGTGTGTGTGTGTGTGTGTGTGTGTGTGTAAAACATAGGTGACGTAGTAGTGTGTAGAATTATTTGAGTGTGTATGTGTGTGTGTTTACCAAAAATCTTGAATTAAGAACAATGGATAAAACAAAACAGAACAATTCCTGCAGGATGAAAAAAAAGTGCGGTACCAGCTAGAGACGTTTGGAGAAATGTAGGGATTTTAACAATGTTTTGTATCAGAAGAGGGTTGTCTACTCCGAAATACCTTTGCAGTGAGCTGCAAAAGGAAGCTCTTTATCCTTAATGACCAAGCATCTATCTTTCAGAATCTCTTTATTTGATATTTTATTCACAATATGTCTTTCGTCAATTGCCACCATTTACTCTGTTCACTCCTAAGACCAATTTGTATAAATAAAAACTATTTCAATTTTTTAAAAAGTGCATTAAGTGTACTGACTGAACACATTTTTATGTTTTCCTTTCTTAATATGAAAGTTTACTCCATGATTTATATAATAATAATATTGCCCTTTTTGCAGGAGGCCCATCATTCCTGTTTAATTAGCATTACCTGGCCAAAATTGACAGAGTGAGTTATTCAAAATAAGCAGCAGAATTCCCTGTTTTAGTCAAGGGCTCACTTGGACCCTGATTACATACCAGAAAATAGTAGTTTGTTCATTGATTGCTCTCTAAATTCACTTATTCTAGTAGGCATGGTTTGGGAATCTTTTAATGTAGGTTCAAAATCTACCAAAGGTAACACAAATAATCAACTTACTGTGGTTTATTCATTTCAAATGGATTTCCATTTAATGTAATTATGTTTTGCACAGAATTAGTAACTTATTGTTCCCCCTGTGTATGCAATCAGTAGCACAGCACAGCTCATTAGACACTGCTGTCATAGTGATAAAGCCAACACTCTGACTCACTTCTTTGGTTGGTTTGTTGGTGGATTTGTTAATTCTCTTCAGACTATGCCTTTATGTAAGAGCTGGAATTAGTTGGAAATTAATCATTTTGTACTTAAAAAAAATATGAATAATAAAACGTCCAATTTTTAACACAACCCTATCATCATATGTTTTATTCACCAAGCAAGACCAAGGCACCACTCACATTATTTGAATGTTCTCTGCTGCAATAGAAGGGTAGGGATCCCAGTGTATATGTCCGACCAGGGCAGAGCAGATCGCTGGTCAGTCAAGCATTTTAATAGTTGTTGAAACGGTCAGTGGCCCAATTTGGGCTTGGTGGACTTCTGGAGAAGCAGGTCTGCTCCTGGAAATCAAAACCATATTTCCATTGTATCTTCTTCCTTGTGCCAAGAGCTGTATCTTGTGCTAAGAGCTGAATCACTTATGAAATGTACACTTGCTTTTGAAGGGGAAAAAAAAGTGTGAGGGTTCAGTTGTTTCAGAACATAATTTGGTAATCGTAGCTATCTTTTGTGGTGTATCTGTCATACAATAGTATGTTGTTATTTAGCTTCCCAGTATGCTAGTCATTGATCCGTATTGATCCTGGTTATTATATGCTATATTTTTGGAGAAATTAAATCTATTCCTGGTGACTTGGATAGATCCCAATCCAATTGACACTGGACAGTGAAAAGTTTGTTTGTGACTACTTTCAATTTCTTGCAACAAGGCTCTACGCTATCGTCGGCCACGTATGCGGACTGACAGCCCTGCAGACAGCCCTATGGCATGAAAGTAGGAAAACAGGGCGCCATAAGGAAGGAGGTATTTTGAATTAGATGAAGTTCAGTGTCCGTTCATTGCTATGTGACCATACTATCATTGCTACATGACCTATTCTGTGCAGCTACTGACATCAGAAAACATTGCGTGTTTGAGCCCTTGAGAGATCAAAGAATATCCGAACCCTTTGATAAAATGACGTCAGCACACAAAGTGTGTACACACATCCAAGCTCAAGTGTGGCTCGAAAATCTACCTTTGTTAAAGATATATATATTTTTTTTCACCGAACAATCCTGTTTTGCAGCTAACAATAGCCATTTTAATGACGGAAGGAAGTCTGAGGCCTCTTCCTCCCCGTTACTACAACTTGACAGAACCGCTGAGTCTAATGGGGTGGTAATTGTATGCCACAGAGACGCTTCAGAGATTGGTTTCTTATTTTTCATCCATAAATTGCCGCCCAACCCATTGTTCCTGTGTGCGGAGTCTGGGCAGGGGATAGGTTTTAAACAGGGGCAGTAATGCCATTTAATGACATCAGGTAATTAACCTCAGCCCCTTTTCCTAAGTTCCTTTTGTCACTGCTTTGATAAAATGCAGCAGCTACAAAATTGGTCTAAGCTGTGATAATTCAGGCTTGGCTGGAATCACATTTTGGGGGGAGAGTGGATGAGGAAGAGGAGGGGAAAGAGAAAGGGAGGATGGGTGAGGAGAGAATACGCAATAAGCTTCAGAATGAAGAACAGGCCTCTCAAAGGCCTGGCAAAAGGGTGTTTCTGTGTATGTGTATGTAGGGGGGTGGGGGGGTAGATGATGGAGGACAGGAGTCACCACAGCAAAGACAGCAGAGGCGAGGGGACACGGATGGTCCCAGAAGCACTCTCAACTGTCGGAGCAGTGTCATTTGTGTAGGATGGGCCATTTTGGCCTAGCCTGTTGCTAACCGACTGCCTGCCCAGTCCCTTTAATGGGCTTTGGGCTATTGTGTTAGCCGACTGCAGGGGAGGGACAGGGCCGACCAGACCTGAAGGGAGGCGGACAACCCGGGCACACACCACTGATTTGTTTCCTGAGCCTGTGAGGCACACTCTTAAGAGTGGGGAGCAGGGCAAAGAAAAGTGGACTCATTTGAGAAGTGTGAAGGCGCCACTGGTTTTCGGGAAACGATATATAGCACTACATTTTTACATGGATAGCTTTGGTAATCCTACTTTGTCCTGGCTCTGTGAGGGGTGAAACGATGCAGCGTGACATGAGACATTTTGTTGACTCAAGCTGTCTCAACGCGCATCGTGAAAAGTCCTGATGTCGTGGAGGCGACGTTTTTGTTGTTATTGCATTACTTGAGCAAAATAGTGCACAATGAAGTTCCCGTACGTTGTAACTTGGCTCGAATCAATCACTAGCGTTTCACTCACCATTGTTGTTACATTTCTAGGAGCGAAAGGAGAGAAACCGACACTTAGTTGAAATAATGCAATTGTTTACCGGTCCGTGGGCAGCAAAGAGCATATATATCGGCAAGCCAGGCAGGGACAAAGTGGAGGGGGGCAATGGGCTATTTGCTGGATAGGCAGAGCTTCAACGGGGGGCCGGTAGTCAGACAGGACAGCGTTTGTTAACCGGCTGACCATCAGTCTTAATACGGGGAGAATGGCGTCTAGCACGAACGCCGTAACAGTAGAATAACCTTATCACAATAATTACTCCATAGAGTCAAATAGTGACTAAACACCGATATAGCGGTGTGTGACAGGAAACCCAGGGTGTATATGATGCATGCTGATGAAGTAGATTGCCAGCAGGTGCGTTGACAGGAGGAGATGAATGGATGACGTGAACTAAGAAGGACGACAGCAAAGCTGACCGCCGCTAGGAGAAGAGACGTGGAAGGCAACGTGACCATTTTCTTGCCGTGTGTTACGTAAATCAAACTATGGTTACATACAATACGTTGCATTTCCAACAATATTGTGTGTGATTAGAATCCATGGTTCAAGTATTTGATCCATGGTTTAAAAATAATGATTAAGTAGATTACCGTTGCGGTGCAATGGCGCATTCAAGTATTCAGATCTCTCGTTGGATCATGAAGCGTTAGTTATCTTGTAATAATTATTTTCTATATCCTTGGATAAACCGCCGCTTACGTCAGCAACATAAGTAGTGTGACATGTAGTGATTTATGTTCACCACTCAAAGATAGGGTGGACCATTTCTTTGAGATGACCATAATGGTATCTGTGGTGGTCGTAAATCTGTAATAATCTCGGCCAAATATTCTATCCGGCCTGGATGAAATGATTGGATGGTCTACCTGCCTGTCTACCTACCTACCTTGCTACCTGTCTGTCTACCTACCTACCTAGCCATCTGTCTGTCTGCCTTCCTACCTGGCGCTACCTGCGGCCACTCATTGCGCGTGACCAGATTCTTCCACAAGGCTAGGCAGACTTATTGCAACAGCTATTGAGCTAGTCACATGTTTTGTGGGAGTGGCTTTGGAAGGAGGCCTGAAGCGAGTGTGCAATATCTTTGGATGTATTATACTTTTAATATCTGGCTCACTCTCTAAATTGCTACCCAAGCTTTAAACTTTGGACTCACTTTTCTCTACTCGTCTCAATCCTCCCGTCCTCTCCCTTAACACAAACTTTTCCTGTCTTCTCCCTTCTCTTCATCACTCTTTTCATGCCTCTGGCCTAACGACTCTCTGAAAGAAGTACAGACCATTTGTAACAGTGACTTGGTTTGGTTTGTTTTGCTTTGTTCTATCAGGAATCGATCGTGTCATAGATTTGACCATTTATTACTTTAAGGTCCCACACTTTAATTTGGTGGTATGGTTCCACTCATTTCTGGTACTCCCTCTTTTAGGATTTAAAGCATGAAATACCTGTACAGAATGTCAGATACAGAATACCACCAGCATATCGACATTTGACCACAGGGAGCGCTATACAATCCCCCAAAGGATATATTATATATCTCAAGCCATAGGTTAAATGATACAATACAGAGCAGAACCAAAGCGAAAATGAAATTCAGCTCGGCACACTTAACTTTGCAGAGTGTGTGTGTGTGTGTGTGTAAGATGGACGGTCTTAAATTGGCGACCTATCAGTATGTGTGTGTTTGTTTGGACCACGTTAGCTGTCAGATGAGTAAAATGATTAGAGTGTCGTGAAAGAACTAGCTATGATGATCTTATGCCTCAGAAAATAAAATATAAAAACATGTTGTAAAAAAAGATAATAGTGAGAGTAGCAAATAGGGAACCCAATATCGTATTTATACCCCCGTTTCTACACAACTTTTTTAATGAATACGCCTCATCGCTTTACATTATGCATATTCCTTATCATCCATGGGTTTTCAAATCTCCTTTGTGTTAGCG
Organism: Melanogrammus aeglefinus; assembly: GCA_900291075.1. Classification (NCBI taxonomy): domain Eukaryota; kingdom Metazoa; phylum Chordata; class Actinopteri; order Gadiformes; family Gadidae; genus Melanogrammus; species Melanogrammus aeglefinus. Next base: position 74,533 of record OLKM01001065.1, read on the forward strand.
TTTCGATATTCTGAGTCTTCATCTACTTTACCACCCTAACCAAAGTCGATTGCATTTGGTTAAGATAATTAAAGGGATGGCAAGGGAGCAAGTTGCTATGGTTATAGCCAAACAGGGACCGTGGGGCTGTTGGGGTTGTGACGCTCCTCCACCTTATTACTTTAGAAGGAGGTGATATCACGTTAGCCAGACTCTCAATGTCACATAAAGATGCTCTATTTTACTCAAATGTGTGTTTTTCAAAGCCCGCTGACTAACAGGACTCCATGGAACAGTGCAATTTATTCATTACATTCTAAAAAATATGTATAAAATGTATGCTTGAAGTTAAAGGTAGGTTTTAAAAGTGGTAGCTTTGACTCTTTACTTGTCGTTAACTTGTGAGCCAGGCAGACGTGGGTTAATGTGCAATGATTTTTGTGGAGCTGCAAATGTCTCCCTAGAACACAGTAGAGCCTCCAGAGGAGGGAGCTTCAGGCTTAGGAAACCAGCAGCAGGCGCACAGAATCCCCATTGTACCACTGATATACTGCAATGTGTGTGTGCGTGTGAGCATGCGTGCGTGCGTGCGTGCGTGCGTGCGTGCGTGCGTGCGTGCGTGCGTGCGTGCGTGCGTGCGTGCGTGCGTGCGTGCGTGCGCGTCTGTCACTCTCTGGTAGCTTCAGAGTGACAATTTAATTATTGAATAGAATAATCTTTATTGTCATTGTACAAGACAACAAAATTCTGTTTGGAGCAGTCCTCCTCGAGTTGCGCAGTTCTATAAAAAAACAAAAACAACAACCATAATATCAACAGTATTCGCAATGTATGTATATATATATATATAAATGAAATGTTTTAAAAAGTCCAAGTCCTTAAGTGTCAGTAGTGCAATAGTGCAATCATGTGTGTATGAGACGAGACGGGGAGTATCAGTGTGGCAGTAGAGTGGGAGTGGAGTTTAGTAGTGTCACAGCTCTATGATAGAAACTGTTTTGCAGTCTTGTAGTGTGGGCGGGCAGTGTCCTGTATCATCTTCCTGAGGGCAGGAGACTAAAGAGGCAGTGTCCAGGGTTTGTGCTGTCTCTGATGATTTTTTGTTTTTTGTTGATTATCGTAATGAAGGGAATCAAGTATTTTAAAGGGGATTTCTGAACCAATTTGTTATTCACCCTCAAATATGTTTCATTTGCTTACTTGTGCGTCAGGGGATGTGACATCTTGAACAGAAATAAACCTTTTTGGAATGTTAAAATACAACTGATGGGAGGACGTTAGCTTCCCATGGCGAGGTCAGTACTTCTTGCCTCATTCTACATTAGCCCCCATAGAGACCCATGTGCATTGCATCCATCTACCATTGCCCAAGGGTAGTCACATTTACCCCCATCCCTTCAGCCATATACCAGAAACGGGGGGGGGGGGGAGATGCATGTCACCCTCATATATTCTAGAGGAATAAGAGACCATTTGAGAGTGCTATCACAAGTAGCACTCTTTCCAGAAAGGCGAGATTAAGGCCCAATCCCATTTCTACTCCTTACCCCTTCCCCTTACCCCTTCAAAACAAGGGGGAGGGGTAAGGGGTAGAAATGGGATTGGGCCTAAGCCTGAACAGATCATGCCTGATGGGAGAAGCATGAAGATGTATTCTCTAAGGTCTATCACAAGGGCAGCTATCTCCAGGGTAGCAGAGAGGAGTTCAGTTTACTCTGAACCTGCCCACAGCCTCCAATCAGTCAAGCCACAAAAGATGTATGAATCAAAGCCCTCGCTTGCCCCTTCATCAGAAGCCAAACAGGCAGAGAAGGGGAAGGGATTCAGGGAGACTGAGCCAACGGGACTTAGAGACCTCCAGGTGGAACAGTGCTCGTATCATATTATTATTATTATTATTATTATTATGAATCCATTCAGGAGCCGCTTTCATCCAGAGTGACTTGAATACAGACAGGGCAGAGGGAAAAGGGTTGGGTTAAGCACATCTTGCCTACAGATAGGTAAAGGGTTAACCAAAGTCAAATTCCTTGTTTGTTATACGCAAACCTGGCCAATAAAGCTGAATCTGAATCTGAATCTGGAGATTCTGCGCACAAGGATAACACTAAGAACTTTTCAGGTGGAAGGTTCCTGCAGAACAAATTAAAGTCTGTTTTACTGTGATTCTTTTGAGAGCTAATGGAAATAGGATGTGGACGTAAGCATTTCAGGGGCCCTGTGCTTTGAACAAGCACTTGGAGGGCTGACACAGCCTGAAGTGAATCATAGTCAGTTGAATGTTCTTCTGGTGATCTAACGGTAGCTTTAATGCATTTATTCCCACAGGAGAGCTTAAAAGACACTCAAGGTCATTACATAAACTCCGCAGACCAAACTTGTTAAACATACATATTTCTAAAGTGTTTATTAAAAATAAAAAAAGGAAAAGAGTGGTTCCTCGAGGCTCTAGAGAACCACGGTCCAATAACATCATTTGATGGCGACAGTCATAATGGGATTGTTACGGAATTGCTGGGAAAAAGATTGATGAAGGTCTTTAAACTAAGAGTTAAGAGGCAATGCTGTGACCCTAGATAAAAGCTTTTGAAAGTGTCAGTGGGATCCTTGGTTTCAAATGGTGTAAGCCATTTGTGTCTAAGTGTAAGTCTAGGGCTGCATGTCAAATTGCTGTATCACAGCAACCAGAAACAACAAAAGTAACAAAAGTGATTTCTTATTTTGCAGCGAAGATCGGTTTATGTTGAAAATATTAGTTTTTACCATGATAATTCAAACTGAAAGACAATCTGAGCCCATCCGTTTCCAATCAGTGTTCAGACTTGACACTCTATCCTTAGATAGAGCTTGTTTGGGGGTTGTTTGTTGTTCTACCAATTTCATAATGCCATTAACTCAATCAATATTCTATTTACAGACTGAGCAGAGCAGTCAATTATGGGTTCTGATCAGTGTTTCATTATTAATCATAAATATGGCAGTGTTAAAGAGAAAAACAAATGATCCTAAATTGAGGCCTGTCTCAGTAGATCTTTAAAGACTGCTGTTTCTCTGAAATTGTCTGGAACCTGTTCAAGATTCATTGCACAGCAAATTACTAATTTCCAGAGAAGGAAAAACAGGGGAAATCAGGGAAGGGCAAATGGTCACCTTATTGTCGGGAACTCTTTGAAGGTATCAAGCTGAATGCCAATTTGGACAGAAATTAGCATTCAGATCTGTGTCGCATTCTGTGTGGGAGACACCCACTTGTCGCCTCCATTGTCGGAGAGGTGAAGGTAATTCGCTGTTCAGCCCAATGCCTTCTAATTCTGGTCTTCACCAACTTTTCCTAAATCCTCTTTTCCTAACTACGACTGTGCATTAGTAAAAATGGCAGACTTTTTTTTGTTGGAAATAGATTGTTTTCCAAAACATCGGCACCGTACACATTAACATAGTGCATTCGAAAAAATCGTACCTGCTTGTTAATGCCCGTGAAAGTCCTGTCCTGCTGAGCTGCCTTTAACACACACACACGCACGCACGCACGCACGCACGCACACACACACACACACACACACACACACACACACACACACGCACACACACACACACGCACACACACACACACACACACACACACGCACACACACACATGCACACACCACAAGCCCCAGCAGCTCAGATCCTGGAAGCAAGCTTTGTCACGGCAGCATAGATCCTGGAAATAGGCTTTTTGAGGCAATTTTCTATCCACACATAAAGTGAGGGCTTGTGTGTCTGTGTCTGTGTCTGTGTGTGTGTGTGTGTGTGTGTGTGTGTGTGTGTGTGTGTGTGTGTGTGTGTGTGTGTGTGTGTGTGTGTGTGTGTGTGTGTGTGTGTGTGTGTGTGTCTTTGTGCGTATCACTAGGCACAGGTCTAACGAGTCATTAATACGGAATCATAGAACCAGGAAATACGTTGTGAATAGCAATAAAAAGTGAGAGTGAGATACATTGAACAAGCGGCTGAAAAAAGCAATCGTAGTTCTTTAAGCTGAATTAAAGGGCTCTGCTCTCTCTTTGTCTCCCCACCCACTCTAACCTTTTTTTTCAACTTCCAGCACTTCCTTTGCTCTGTTGCCATGACACCTCATGACAACCTTAATCAGATTGTCTGTTTTTTCTGCGTGTGTCCCTTTAAAGGCTCCGTCGCCCCACCCCGAAGCCAACCAGAATGAGGCGGCAGCTGAAGAACCAGCAACCGTGGAAACAGACTCGCAAGACGAAGTGTTTGGTGAGAAAGGAGGAATTCAAGCGTGCACATTTCGGAGCGTTAATTATTAAATGAATAAATACCCTTTTTTCTTTACCTGATTGCTTGGATACGACTCTAATGGTTTAATGTCTACCTGTGCCAACCCTGATTCAACCTAGCTCTGCTGTACAGCCCGTTGCCTGGCCATGCCTCAACAATGTGAAAGGTGAAACCTTGCGCAGGTTTTACGCTAAAGCTACAGTTCCCTTCAAAGCAGGTCCCATGCAGTGACATCCCTTTTAAGGTTGAAAGCCATATAGGTATCGAGTGATGCGAGGCAGATCCAGGACCCTATCCCAGCTTCACTTCCTCATTTGAACCCTTTTACATCCTCATTTCTATTACTATGAAGAGACGGCAAAATCAGAAAGCGCCTTTGTAGTACTTCCACTCGGCAGATGAGGGCACAATCGAATGCAAATGAAAGAGCTAGGAGTTGGATGCCTACTGAGAATCCACTGCGCAGCCACGGTAAAGGAACTCTTACAAGAAAGGAAGGATACCGAAGGCATACTCTTTAAAATGCAGATCTTTGTCGTGTTTTCTATGAAAGCGTTTCGACCTCTTGATGTGAACTGCCTGGAGACAGGATTTTCAAAAGTGTTTTAAGTCTATACATGTAATTGTGTATCGTTTGAAGCGTGCCTATTTGCTAGTTCAATGGTACCCTTTTGTTTAATTAAGAAAACCCTTGTTGAAAGCTCCTCAAGAATCACAAACAAGCGCTCAGAGAATGCATATTACACCGTTGAACTGCACTGTTGAATATGCATTCCTTGAGATGCCAATGATTGCGGTTGACATATCTACTCCATCAAGGGAAGCTAGCAAAGTGTGCTAGTGTGAGGCAAAACAACTTCCAGCAGAACCATGTGTCTTCATTATTGTTTTCGGGGAGACAACTTCATTGATATGAAGCCCCCGCTACTTCTACAGTAAACCCAGGGGACTACTTACCAACATGAGTTGACATTCCAAACCGCATGGCTGAAGTGTTATGACTCTTATTGGCTCCTGGAAATGGATTGATTCAGACTTTGGCAGAACCAAACGCTCTGATTGGCTATATCTTCTAAAGACTCTCAGTGAAAACCTCCTTGAAGCTAGCTCGCTTAATAGCTCTGCCTCGTGTCCTTAGTTAGGAGTAAAAAGATGGATGTTTAGCCCCATTATATGATGATATAAATGGTAACCACTTGGAGATAAAGTGGCCCTGACTCCTGAGATTTTTCTAAGTGCCCACTTTATGCAAATGAAGGGTGGCTATAACGAGGGTTTCAGAACATAAAAAAAAAAAGAAGTTTTTATGGTGTTCAAGCGAATGTCGCAGGGGCGGTTAATGTTCAGAAAAAAACACATCATCAACACGACGCCCAAAGTTTGAGTAGCCCCACGCCGCGTGAACACACTGCGCTTAATGTTTAACTCACCTGTTTACTTCAAGAGCGCTGCTTTCTCTTTGAGTGTGTAAAAAATACTGCCGTCTTATCAGTTTGTCATCCAAGATAAAGGGGAACGTCAGATTCTGAGCCGATTGCAATCTGTGCGACCAGGCTGCAATCATTCGCCGCCATTGGATTAACTCTACCAATGTTTAAGGGGAAAGCAAAGAGGATCTCTTCGTGTCCGGAGTGGTTTACGAGCGCTCGGTTAGTGCTGCTTTGCCGAGGCCCTGCTCTGTTTGAGTTGTCATCAGCGCAGTACCGTGACTCAGCCGGGTCACTCCAAGTGACGCTGGACGTCTCCTGCTGCACTTCCTGTTTGCACTACTTTCCCCCGAGGAAGGGCAAACAGTGCGGCCGTGGCCGTTAAAAGCCCATTACGGTTCCATTACCCAGGCCTCCACTCTCAGCACAATAAGCCCCCCCCCCTCCCCCCCCAGCCCCTATACCCAGCCCGCCCGCGAGCCTGCGTGCTCGTACCACCTTGGCCCCGGGGGGGGGGGGGGGGGGTCATGGCTGTGACAATGTCCCAGGTGGTGACGAGTGGGAGACAAAACCAGCCCAAGCACACACAGACATAGTGGGTTGGAAGGATACACTGGATTTTTGTTTTTCATTTAGTTTTCAGGGAATGTGTTCTTTTGTAGCTTTTTTTTAGGTCTTAGTGGAGCCAAACAAGAGAAATGGGAAAACAGGGAGAACAGAGTGGTGAGCGAGAGAGAGAGAGTGAGCCCCCCCAACACCCCCACTATCGTGCGCCTGGACGGCTTTTCTCTCATCCACGTGGCACAAAACAAAGACGGATAAGATGAGCTTTTCTGCAGCTTCCGCCCATCACTCGGCCAGAGATGTGCTTTCTCCCTAATGAGTTGGGTTGTTGTTGTAGTTGTTGTTTTTAAAAAAGACCCCCCCCCCTCCCTGCCCCTATCACTCCCCAACCCACCTGAGCCCAGAAAGAGTCTTTTAGTGAATTGATGAATCGTAACAGGTCACCGAAGCTCTATTATGGTAGGTCACTCCATTCTTATGCAAAACATTGGTTATGTAGCGTGCTACTACTCTGCCCTATTTGTAGTCTGGCGTCAGCAGCCTCACCTTAGATTATTCTTCCGGTCGCCCTCTGTATTTTAAATAGGCATGTGTCATTCTGCATTATTGTCTCTATCACTCCATAGGCCCACGAGTGTGGCTCACAAACCAGCCTATTCTCCAATGAATGGGAAGAACCAGATAATAATAATTAGGTTCCTTACTTGGGTCTAAAGAGGCTAGGTTTTTCTAATTGCCTTTTAGGGCTCTCCAGGCTACTCGTTTTGCTTTTTAATGGTTGGAGAGAGAGGGAGAGATCGGGCTTGAGGAAGAGGTATAGGGCGAGAGAGAGGGCTAGGTTTCAAGAGGACTGGATAGGGCGGGAGAGAGAGAGTATAGGGCTGGAGAGTGAGAGATAGGGCTGGAGAGAGAGAGAGATGGAGCTGGAGAGAGAGAGGTGGAGCTGGAGAGAGAGAGATGGAGCTGGAGAGAGATATGGCTGGAGAGAGAGCTAGGGCTGGAGAGAGAGAGAAGGAGGCTGGAGAGAGAGAAGGCTGGAGAGAGAGAGACAAGGCTGTTAGAGAGAGAGACAAGGCTGTTAGAGAGAGAGACAAGGCTGGAGAGAGAGATAGGGGTGGAGAGAGATAAGGCTGGAGAGACAGAGATAGGGCTAGAGAGAGCGATAAGGCTGGAGAGAGAGAGAGATAGGGGCTGGAGAGAGAGACAAAGCTGGAGAGAGAGAGTCAGTGCTAGAGAGAGAGAGAGACAGGGCTGGAGAGAGCGGGAAAGGCCACTATGCTTATGTCTGTTCATTACTAACTGTATTGTGAGGCCAGAAGGCTCAAAGGTCAGATTGCAAAATCAAAGCAGAGGGATCTTTATGAATCAAATTCCCTGGCCGCTGCAAACATATTACATATCCCTTCATTTCATAATTCATAATTAAAAGGAACTCCTATATAATTAGTACCAGAAGACCCTCATCCACCTCCAGGCAAAGTAAGAGTCGCGTTGTATGGATGTGTAGGTCTGAGTTTCCCCATCTAGGCTCGCAAAAAGGCCAATATGTAGTTTGGATGACTGAAGGTAAAGGTATGCTGTGTTTTTTGTTTTTTTGTTTTTCACCAATTGTTGCAACTGCTTCATACGGGATGAATGAGTCTATCCTGGCGTTGAGGTGGCTCCAGCCGTTTGTTAATGTGTTGGAGTGACTGGTTGTCATGACAGACCCCACCACAGGCCTGGTGGTCCTGACACACAGGCTCATCGGTTTAGAAATCGCTAACATTGATCTTCAGTCCACTGGTTTTGGCTTTGCTATTTTTGTGGTTTGCACATAACAACACAATAAGTGTGAGATGTCACATTCATTTGTGCAGTTGGTGTCCATGTGCGCGTGTGTGTGTGTGTGTGTGTGTGTATGTGTGCGCACACGTGCGTTGAAGTGCATGTCTTAAGGATGCATGTCGAGTGTATGAGGCTCAGTAGGAGAACAGTATGTTTGGCAGCCATGTACAACTGGGTTGGTCATTTGTCTCTGTGGCTGAGGCTAACACTCGCTGGTACTGCCTCCGGCCTCTGGCCACTAGCTCTTCTCTCCCGTCTTGAAAGATCTGATTGTTAAGCGGCAACGTCCCTCAGTGCCCTAGCGTTCACTGGTTTGACCTCATTGTTTCGATTTCTCGCCTCTTTCACGCCTTTCCACCCTCGTTCTCTTCTACATCTGTCCTCTCTTGCCCTCTGTAAGTCCGTCTTGCTTTTTATTTTTTTTGATCACTGACAGACGCTGGGCACAAGAACATTTCACTCATAAATTTCGAACATAAACCCTTATCGCAGGCCCTGCCCCAAAAAAAAGCCTGGTCGAACTCTGTTTATGTGTATCATTTTGTAATGCCTTGAAATAGATAGCAATGACGTCACCTCGTCTTGACCATCTGGCAAGTCCATGTGTGTGTAATAGCCTGTTTCTTTGTGTATGTTTGTGCGTGTGTGCGTGTGTACATGGGATTTATTTGAGTGTGCGGTGCTTGTGTGTGTGTGTGTGCAAGCATGTGTGGGTGTACTTGTACATGGCTGCCAAACATACTGTTCTCCTACTGAGCCTTTTACACTCGACATGGATCGTGTGTGCATACGTCTGTTTGCATGTGTCCCTGTTTGTGTGTGTGTGTGTGTGTGTGTGTGTGTGTGTGTGTGTGTGTGTGTGTGTGTGTGTGTGTGTGTGTGTGTGTGTGTGTGTGTGTGTGTGTGTGTGTGTGTGTGTGTGTGTGTGTGTGTGTGTGTGTGTGTGTGTGTGTGTGTGTGTGCGTATGTGTGTAAATGTGTGTGTGTCTGATATTTGCTCTAAAATGTTTGTTTGTTGTTGGGCCCTGGGGAAGCGTTAGAGTGGTTATTGAACTGTGCGGCAGAACACATCCTTTATCCTCCGTGTCAACGGTGCAGATATCTTAGAATCTGTCAAGGGGGAATTGTAATAGTGTTGTCACCCCGGCAGCGCTTCACACTCGGCCTAAACTCCCAGGATGTGCAGTTTATTCACCAGCAGTGACACCAGGGACTCTGGACTAATCCTTAAAATCGCAGCGTTGGAAGAGGGGAGTCCTGCTTGCACACAATTTACAAAAATATTATTCGTGCCCTCTGGCTCTGAGTGTGTGTGTGTGTGTGTGTGTGTGTGTGTGTGTGTGTGTGTGTGTGTGTGTGTGTGTGTGTGTGTGTGTGTGTGTGTGTGTGTGTGTGTGTGTGTGTGTGTGTGTGTGTGTGTGTGTGTGTGTGTGTGTGTGTACACACTGTGTGTTTCCTTGTGTTTGTTTTAGTGTGTGTGTTTGAGCATCCCTGGCTGAGAAAAGGTCCCTGAGGACAAGAGCGATGACACCACCGCCATCCTCAAAGAGGAGCTCATTCCCTCTCTGCCCCGGCTCGCTCATCACCCCACAGACCCGCGAACCCGGCATTACTCACCCCTAAAGTCACGGCGCCCACTGATATTAATACAATGAAGGAAGTGGAGAAATGAAAGTCTTGTTCGGACTTTATACCTCTCACCTATTGATTGGATAAGCTACAGCTGTTGGATGAAATGTGAAAAAAGACAAAGCGTGGCTCAAAGTGTAAAAGAGAAATGCTTGGGACGTAGCATAAAGCTGCATTGTCCCCTGGCTTGACAACAACCATTGTGGTGGACAGAAGTTACTCCGCGATCCTCTTGGAGTTTTCCATTGTCCCGTCAGCGCTGCAGTGGGATTGATGGGCCGAGCCATGTAGGCAGCTTGCAATCTGCCTGCGTTTGGGATCTGATATGGAAAGTTTCACAGATCAGAAAAGATAGCCGTCAACATATAGGGTTGTTAAAGTGCCCTCTTTAATGGCCATTGTCAATAAACTAAGAGACAGAGGTTTTCCAAGATCAAGTAATGCAATCCAATCTAGTCATAGATTTAAATTTTTTGTTTATTCTTTTGCAAACAACCAGTTGCAAACATATGATCCTAGGCTTGTGCATCCTTGATATTATACCCTGAATGATGAGGGAAATGCAAGTTGTAACCTTCCACATTTATCTGAATTTATTTTTTAAAAAAAGAAACACTAACAATAGAGGGGATGGCAGTGTGTGTCTTAAATAGCCTCTTTAGAATCTTTAGTTTTCCAAAGACCTGCCAGTTTTAGACCCTGGTCCAATGACTAGGTGGTCTAGCAGCCCACTTATGATGATGAATTTGACAGAATTCTACATCTCAGGGGATAAATTGCCTCCACCATTGGGATATGACTCAGGATTTTGCTGGACGCACCAGTTGCACCCCAAAAATCAGATACACGTATGTTAGCTTTAGCTGTCACGGTTGTCCGCTTTTTACTTATCTGCACTCTGCACAACTTTAATTAGTCCAAACTTTGTTCATTTTGTTGTTATAGCACTCTTTTTCCGGGTTACTCAAATTGTTTCAAAAGGAATTTGGAACTTTATCAAGTTCAGAACTTTAACCCTTTTAGTGTTGACATTTTTTTTATCCTTTAATCCTGTTTCATCATCGGGCATGGCACACACCTTGCTTGACGTGAGGAAGAGAAAGTGCATGGTGACAGGTTGTACACTGGCTTGTGGCAGGAGACCAGGGGGGTAAAACCAAAAAATATGAAATCAAGCAGCAATCCTAGTCCCACATGTGCTGCAGATGTTCATCTCCCCGCCAGTGAAACTGTCTCCACAGGGAAAAACGCATCGCCTGAATGCCTGATGCGGTCGTCAGAGACAGAGGGGCGCTTTTTCCCCCCTCCGATGCCAGTGGGTGTTGGTGGATACATAATGTATTCTGCCGGTTCCGCGTGGGAGGATCTGATCAGCGGCCACATACTTGCAGTTCTTCATCTTCTTCTTCTCCTTGTTTGTCCCAAACAAATACTTCCCATTCCCATGAGTCCCACCACTGTCATTGTTCTCGGAAGCTGGTGCTCAGAACCACACATACTGGAGCGCCGGGGGGGGGGGGGGGGGGGGGGGTAGACATGTGCAGAGAACACAGAGGGTTTGCCAAGCACTTGTTTTCCCTTCTTCACCCTTGTAGCTGCCAGGGAGTGGCAGAGCAAAGCAGCTGCAGAGGCCAGTGGTGGTGGAGTGCCGACATTTTGTTCTGTTTTTCGCTCTGATCAGAGCAAGATAAATATTGCAAAAATCTGCACTACAGGGAGCGTCGTTGACCTGGTCTCACAAGGCTGTCAATGTGAATTAGGTCTGATCTGGAATGGCAGAATTCAACATTTCACATGGCCTGAGATAGTTTTAGTTGTGATTTCATAGCAGTATTATCCAACATCAATAAATGTCAGAGACCTTGAAAAGAGTGTTTATGAAGACAGACATGGCACACAGCATTGTGGTTGATGCAAGGGTTGCATGTGCCGACCTTGCTGTCTCCAAGCCAAGGATGAATGGTTAGTACTTCATTGTGAATCATCTGCAGTAGCTAGCTATCACTGCTCTATACAGGAAATGGGTTAGCCTAGCGATTGTTAGTACTTTCACTTGTTTCTATGAACATCTTTACTGCACAACAGTAAACAACAGCGATTTATTGTTTCACTTCTTATGACAAATGTACTTATTTTAAGTCGCTTTGGAAAAAAAAGCATCTGCTTAATGCACTAAATGTAAATCTCAATGTTTGGGAGAGGCCATTGTCAGCACGGGGAGTCATCCAAACACTATAACACATTGCAATATTCATGATGCATTCTAGATGACCCAACCACGTAAAGCGAAACAGAAAACAAAACATGACGCTCGGTTCGATAAGCGCCTCTTTAGTTTCACTCACAGCTCTTGCCTGCATGGGGGACCTCCGCATTGAAAGCCATCCATCGTTTCAGCCACCGAGGAGTAGAGGCTCTTTCATGAAATCTGTATGCAATGAAGCACTATGTACTCAAAGAACAAAAAGTATGTAGTATCATGACCGACTTTCTGTCCCCCCCCCAACCCTCTACCTCCCCCCACCCCCAACCCTGCACTCATTCACCACTTCATCACATAAGCCTGGAGTTTCAGTGCCACCACATGGAGAGGGAATTCTCCATCAATGTTTTGAGTTTTGAGCCATCCTCCTTCGTGTTTTATTTGCCCTTTTCCCTGGACAAGACTTTTGGCTCCCTCTCATGCTCCTGACAAATAAAGTCTGAAGGATGGGAAAAAGATAAACTTTGTAATGAGGGAAAGATTTCCTGGAAAGGATAGGCTGCAAGGTCCATTGAGGAGCTCCATCAATTCAGCTTAGCGATGGATTAAGCCCCTCAATCGTTGGAATAGTAAACATGTCTCCACTAAAGTTGGATGGGGTTTGTGGGAGGATGTGTCGGTGTGTGCGTGAGCGCGGGAGGTTTGTGGCAATTTACGATTTTCGGAATGTATATTGACAATTTAACGAATGATCGAAAAGAACAAGAAACGCACTAAAATTATTATATTCACAAAACGTTACCTGTATTGTTCGTGATACAGTTCACCATCACCAAACAGTTCAACCAAACTCTCGTCAATCCCTAGCATGAGAGAGGGAGAGAGAGAGAGAGAGAGAGAGAGAGAGAGAGAGAGAGAGAGAGAGAGAGAGGAGAGAAGAGAGGGGGAGAGAGAGAGAGAGAGAGAGAGAGAGAGAGAGGAGAGAGGAGAGAGAGAGAGAGGAGAGAGAGAGAGAGAGAGAGAGGGGTGGAGAGAGAGAGGGGGAAAGGGAGAGAGAGAGAGAGCGCATCAAGTAATGGTGGCTGGCTGACTGAAAGGCGTTGTAGATGCATTTAGATGGCCCCCATCAGCCCAGGAGGGCCTGCCGCCTTGGCCCCTGGTGTAATTAACAACCACAGCACATTGGGCTCCCAAGGCTGCCCAGCAGCTTGACAGCAGAGCCATCGGGGGTCAGCAGTTAGTTAGTCTGGACGCTGAAACAAATCAACACATGGATCGCAAATACAAACACCGGAAGTGGCTATTAATAACTCAGTCTTTATTAATCCTTGAGCTGCACAAATGCAAATGCAATTTCCACAAGGCTTTGCATTAAATCGATTCCTCATTTTTTTGTTTTCACTCAAATCTGGCCCATTGGTCTGTTTTTATATCTTAGTTTATTGAGACAGGGAGAGATTGAGAGGGTGAGGGAGAGATTGAGATGGTGGGAGAGAGAGATATTCCTTTGCATGGTTTTAATCTGGATGCATAATAAGGGGAGTGAAGGAGCACAGCATCAATTCAAAGGAATGAGTCCCTCTGTCGTACATAATATATACGACAAAAGGACTCATTCCTTTGACAAAACCAATTGTCAACAATTCCTTCAAGCAGAATGCAGAACAAAAACACCCAAACCTTCATGGTGGATTATGATTAATGTGTTATTCTGGATGTAGACACAGAACATAATGACAGATTGTAGAAATATTGAGACACAGTAAACATGAGGAGGTGGGCAGGGATGGGGGAGTTAGTAGAGAGAGAGAGAGTGTGAGAGAGAGAGGCCAGTGCAATACTGACTGCTGTAATGTTTTGTGGTGATTGAGCGTTTCTACGGGTCAGTAATACAGAACATAATGACAGATTGTAGAAATATTGAGACACAGTAAACATGAAGAGGTGTGCAGGGATGGGGGAGATTGTAGAGAGAGAGAGAGAGAAAGTGTGAGAAGACTAAAGACTGCTGTAATGTTTTGTGGTGATTGAGCGTTTCTACGGATGATATGTTATTTGAAATATGAAGGATTTAGTTTGTTGGATCGGGTCGCGGGGGCAGCAGTCGGACCGGATTAAGCGGATGAAAATGGATGGATGGATGGATAGTTTGTTGGAGTTGGCAGTAAGCTTGTGCCAATTTACAACACAGATATTAAGTCCATTTGAACTAACTTTTACTAAGTCAATAAACCGAGCACCATGGAATCTATCTAAACGTAGCACTCAGCCTCCTTCAAAAAGCTACATTCAACACGTCTTTTCAAACAATACTCTATGTCCTGTGCACACAGTATTGTGTGTTTTCCAAGAAAAAATCCAAATTTAAATTTACGTCATCCCACCTTTGCAAATCCTATTTTTTATGTATTTATTGTTGCTGCTATGAGTTTAGCAGGAAGTGCAAATCCATGAATGCATGCCATTTCCGCAAGGCGTGCATTAAGGGTACATATCACTTTAACTATTCTAAATGGGTCTTCATGGTATCCATTAGAGGAAGTGGTCATTAGATGGCTGCCAGGTGGAGGACAATTCTCTGGCTGCTTATTACAACACGCAGCGCTTTAAAGGCCCTACACTCAATTCCTATCCTTCTGTCTCTCTCTTGTCCCTCCTCAATCTTCCTGAGGTGTCTTTCACTGTTGTGTACTCAGTGATGTTTGATTGACACACGCTTAAAAGCAAACATAAATCATGACATTTAGTTGAACTATTTCCCATCTGCCCTCTGTGTAAACTCAAATGTATCATAAAAGATGGAGATGGATGGCAGCTTTTAGCATGCAGATTGGTTGTGTGTGTATGTGTGTCGTAAGCCTCGGTTGATTGCTTAAGAAAGTGCTTTACTTTGTACGACATTTAGAAATGTCACATAAAACACAAATTTGACTTAAATTACAGTGTATCAGGTATTCCACTAACATCTGGGATACCACGTTGTCAAAGCAATCATTTGACTTTGGCAAACAATTGTAAGTGAACATTCTATCGAGATATAGAGTTGTCCCATTGTTTCCTCTATATGATAAACCGACATCGAAGAAAAAGGATGTGCACCCTACTCCACAGACAGCACCGTCCTCCCGATGCCCTCAACAGGAATCAGATGAATCTCACTGAGCATGGAGCTGAAAATCCATACTTATAGGAGTTATTTTAGTTACACTGGTGCCCCTTGTTCGCCAGTGAAAACTATGCAGGCCCAGACAATAGGCCTCTGTCAAGGCCAACGTTAGCATTCGGGCTCCCCGGTGGAGTGCTACAGCATTGCTGGCCTGTACAGTGTGCTAATTGTTGGACGGACAGGAATGCTCTGGATGCCCTGCACTGTGGGAGCTAGCTAGCATGGCACTTAGCGGACATTGCAGAGCCTTATGGGCAGATTAGGCTTATCTGTGTTCAACGGCATTGATCCTTTTCAAATGTACAATGCAATGTATGTCTCCCACGATGTATGAAATGTAGCACTGTAATTAATGCTATTTCAAGAAATGGGCTCGCCTATTGGTTGATGTTCGGGTTACATACAAATAAGGCCTAGCAGCCTATTAAGCATATTTTTAATAACTATATGAAATGACCCACACAACAACCCCAACCATGAGACCCTATCATCAATGAACATCCTGCTCTCTTATCTGTTTTGCATGCTTCTGCAACATATGAAATAAGCTATACATCTTGTAAATCTCCATTCAAAACCTGACAGACACAAAGAGCGATAAAACCTGCAGTTGAAGTTGTGGAGAGTTGTGAAACCATTCAGCGATTGCAGACGAATTTCTGAATCATCACTTTCGAGGTAGACCCCTCAACTGCAGATTTCATCCTTTATAATATTGTCCATAATGCGTAATAACTTTTGTAATTATTAAAGTAACACCTTTACAGTCATGCATGGCACAAAACCGTCCATACCATGAACAGTCATGGGGGACTTCAAGGGAGATGACGAACAACCATAGAGCTATGCATCAGCGTGAATCCTCTCCTTTACCAGGTAGGGTTTAGTTCATTTCAAGTGGTGAAAGCACCTCAGTGCCCTGCTGTAGCCGGGGTCAAAGGACTCCATTGTGCCATGTCTTCACCACCACCACCACCACCACCACCACCACCACCACCACCACCACCCTTCCATCCATCCCCCCCCACCCCTCGCCCTTTCTCTGCCGGCCATAGATGACCCCTTGTTTGTTTGTGCACAGGCCTGGGTGAGGCAGATGTGAACCAGAACAATGGCCACGTCTCGGAGGGGCCAGCGGTGACTGACGCCACGGGCGCTGAGGGCCCCGCCGACCCGGAGGCCCCCGCCGAGGCGGACGACCCGGAGGGCGCCGTGCCACGCCCCCACCTGGTCCGCCTCTTTTCCCGAGATGCACCGGGGCGGGAGGACAACACCTTCAAAGACCGCCCCTCCGAGTCAGATGAGCTGCAGACCATCCACGAGCACAGCACAGCGGGTTCAGAGTGCGGTTCGGAAAGCCCTGAGCAGGACCTAGAGTAGCTTTTGCCTTTTGTTTTTTTTCGCATCCCCTTTTTACGTTTCCGTTGCCCGACTCACCCCTCGCATCCTTTGCCTCTCACCCCCGTCGTCTGGGATAAAGAGAACCCAAGCGTTTGGCTTATTACCGAGAAACTGCCCCCCAGCTTAAACTCTTAAAAACCATGGCCTCCGCAAGCAGCTCCGCTCAGGCAGCCTTCGGGCTGGGCAGGAAAAAGAAGACCCCCACCCTCATGGATCAGATCGGGACCTTCTTTGGAGGGGACAAGAAGAGGAAGAGCAAGGTGAGGGTGACTCACAAGAGTTTTGTGGTAGTAATAGCCCGGCCGTAACAGTTCATTCTGAACACTCACTCTGTCTCTAGAATTAAAACCGTTATTATTTTGTGATCAGTGAGCTGCAGGCATTTATTGCTAAACTGTTCCTAAATGTTCCTTTTTATTCGGGTGGCTTTGCCTCTTTTATTTTAGACGTACCAAAGTTTCACGTTGTTCAGAAAGTGCTAAGCGTCTTTTGCATCGACACTGGATTCTGACTTTGGGTGGGGTTAGGTTTTCCTTTTCAAGGGCCTGTGACTTTGAAGTGTTCATTTTCTTGTGTTCTTGTATATTCTGTTTTTGTTATTGTTTCAATGGTACTGACATCGATAGTTGTATAAGTAAATCACTAAGTATGTTGAATATATATATATGTTTATATGTTGAGTTGCCATACATTAAGTGAGATTGTTCAGTGGTTCCCTGAGTGGCTCTTGGCTTTCAGCATGTTTCCCAAAACTGAATATAAGAATTTAGGAATAGGAAGAAAAGCTGTATTGATTAGGATCTAATATATGCTCTTTAACTGTTATATGTGTCTGATAATAGGTATTACTGATTTCTGCTACATTGCAGATTTGAAGAAATAGCCTGATCTAAAATTTGCTTTGGGGCTATTTCATTTGTATTGTTATTGTATTATTAATATTTTCATCGCAAATGATCCATCTTTATTTAGGGAGTTATCACAACTTTACATTATAGGGGTTTCTTCTCACTTTCACTTCAGACTAGACTAGATACTCCCATTTAGTTTATGATCAAATATATAGTGTCGCTTGCTTATGCCTGTTACTGTATAAGACAGACATGTACAGAAATTGGAACATGTTTGGGCATAAATTAAATATGCATATATGTACATAGACATATGTATATATAAGTATTCTATCAGAAAGTAACTAGGCAGTATTTGAGTCTGCACTACATAGCCCTATATTTCTTATGTCTTTGATAGATCTGTGCTCTCACAGAAACGGAATAATAATACTGAATAACTAACATCTGCATCTCTGTGGAGCCTCATCCATCAGAAATGTTTGTTAAACGGTTCCTAGCCAATTTAAATCTATATTGATTGCCCTTTCAAGAAAGATTTTACAGCTGACTATGCCAACAGTTGCTTCCTTGTCCTATCATATTGCTATTACATTACTGCCATCTATATATTTTTTCAATCAGGGAGAGTACAAGATTGATTCAGTTAAGGTTGAGAGAAATTGCAAAGTCGAACGCTGAACAATCTCAATGCAATATGCATTTTCACAAGGATTGTGTCAACCATACAGAGTTTTGGAAGGCTGAGAGACAGGTTAAAAGGACGCTTTGATTCTGCCCTTCTGGGGGTTTTTTTTATAAAAGGTTACGAAAACAAGAAGGTTTTTGTGAGGGGCTGGGATTAAAAAGGTTTTAGGATATCTCGATATTGTTGAAATAAATTCTCTTTGGCTTTTCAAAGGTTTAATCTTCGGAAAAAACTAAGTTTGAAGTTCGTCCAAAAAGAAACATTTGGAAATATATGTTAATGTTTTCACCGGCCGTTTGCCTTGGAGCTCTGCGTTTTGATGACTCAAATATATATGAGAACATGAATGCCCTACCTTTGATGCCTAAAGCCTAACATCCAGGGAAATGCAACATTTTCTACTTTTATTGCTGAAAAACATTATTGAAATATAATTACAATCGCATTGCCAGATTAAAATGTGCTGGCCATGCAGCAAACCAACCCCCAGTGTTTTTTTCCACCACGTTGGGTGACACATTTGTATTGTGTGTTGGTTGTTGTTAACGGCGAAAACCACACAACAGTAACTAAGACTATGCTCTATTGCGTCACTTCAGTTATTGGTTATTTGTGCATATTGGCGTGAGTGTCGCTTTCAGGACCTGACTAGACCCAGTCCTCAGGAACAGCCTAAATATTTGCACTTCTACTGTATCCTTTGTTGAGTGTGCATTAAATCAGATACAGTAAAATGTTAGATCCTCAAAACATGATACTGGAAAGAGTTCATCCACTATCTCAAATGGGCAGGATAAGGGAACATTTTAGGGATAATAATATTTGCATGAACACCAGCTATGCCAGCAGAACTTCCCTCCATATGGATAGATAATATATTCCTACATTTTCCGGGACTTTTCTTGACTTGCGTCCAGAAAAATGTGTTGCTAGCTGATAGTTAACCATAAATAACACCGCAAAAGATAAGAATGGCGATGGAATTCACTTATAGTGCAGTTTAATACCAAAAATATTTAAGAATCAAAACAGATGACACTGTAATCTTGCCTAAGTGTCTTGAATGAAGGGTTCCCCTTCTTTTGATGTCAGCTAAATTTAACACACCTCAGGTCGTCTAGTTCTATTGTTGTAAAACAAATCTTTGCGTCTATTGTACCGGTTTGTTTGTGTGTATCTGTGTGTGTGTGTGTGTGTGTGTGTGTGTGTGTGTGTGTGTGTGTGTGTGTGTGTGTGTGTGTGTGTGTGTGTGTGTGTGTGTGTGTGTGTGTGTGTGTGTGTGTGTGTGTGCTTGCATGAAAGAGAGTTTGGAGATCTACCCTGTGCTTTTTTATTTTCTAATGCTTAACTATTTTCTGCCTGTAACAATTTCTAGGTCTCCTGTGAACTATTAGCTAGTATATTTACCCCTAACACTGGGACCCGTAATTACGTTCTGGATTGTGGTTTGATTAAAACTCTTTAATTTACACTTTGCTTTCTCAGTCTTTTATGTATTTGCTGTTGAGTGCCATTTGCCCTTTACAGATTCATATTTTAATGTATTGTGTAATTAATTTAAGTAAAAATGCATGTCTAACACCCCTAATTAAAAGACCTCTCCCCTCTCATTTGTCAGAAAGTGTTTGCAATTAACGATCCATCCAATGCTATATATATTGTTTTTAAACAAGATGTTTGAAATGTTTGAACCCCTTAACTGTGTGTTCTTCCAATTTAACAGCTCGATGAAGACAGCAGTACAAATTTGATTTGTCACCAAAATATAGCTTTCCAAACCTAGAAACAAACATCGCATGCCACTGTTTCATCAGATATATTCTTGGAAACACCTTTACTTCTTCTTCATTGATGGATTGTATCTAGTGAACCTTTAACAAAACTGTCCAATAACCTGCAAAAGATATATTGCCATTTACGTCAGGTCCAGGCTTTGAGTTCCAATTACTCCATTCTCTTTCCTCCTAAATCCTTACAAGTATCCCAGTGTCGTGTCGCTGCGGCACATCCTGAACAGGACGCTAACCCTACCTCGGTGTAACAGGCAACGCCCGTTTCTCTCGCCAGATGTACCTGCCACTAACTAACCTTTGTCCCGGAGCCTCGTGGTCAATTCTAAACATGTCCCTGCCTCGCGGTGTCCTTTACTCTCCCCGTCTGAGGGTTAGTATTAGGCCCTCACGCCACTGCTGAACAGCAGGGTTGTGATTCCTGTCAGAGACACACTAAATGGTGGTTTGTTGGTCAACAGAAACTATAACAACTCAACTTTGAAGGTGACAAATTATACCACCAGGTGCGAATGGGATTAGCCATTACAAGCCGTTTTGAAAATCTGCCTCTTCTGACATCGCAAATGGGCATGTCCACCTAGACATGGGCTGGATAGATCAGTCTACCAGCCTACCAAGTGGACTGTAACATACGTTGCTCATCTATCCGTGATACATCTAGGTGGACACGGCCACTTTTGATCTTGTAATGGCTAATCACACTCACACTTGGAATAATATGTCACCTTTAACAATAATAATTGCATTCATGTAGACGACCAAGGTGCTTTACATAGTGTGTTTCTGTGTGTGTGTGTGTGTGTGTGTGTGTGTGTGTGTGTGTGTGTGTGTGTGTGTGTGTGTGTGTGTGTGTGTGTGTGTGTGTGTGTGTGTGTGTGTGTGTGTGTGTGTGTGTGTGTGTGTGTGTGTGTGGTGAGTGGGGGGGGGGGGGGGCATGACATCCACCATCTGTAAGTAGCACCATCCTGGGTGACGCATGGCAGCCAGTATGTGGCAGAACGCTCATCACATACTGGCTGTCACTGACGAGAGGTGAGGATTGATGGAGCACAATTAAAGACCAAGGGCTAGAGCCAGGTGGGGGATTTGGCCAGGACACCATGGGTAGCACCCCTACGCTTACGATGAGGGCAATGGGATCTAATGAACCACAGGGAGTCAGGACCTCGGTTTAACGTCTCATCCGAAAGACGGTGGCAATCAACAGGACTGAGTCACCCACAGGCCAGCCACTATTGGCCCTTCTACACCTCAACCAGCCCTTTCCGATCTCCAGTCTGTGGGTTGACCAGTCTCGCCCTGATTAGCCTCCAAAGAAACCAGCAGTGCTGGGCAGGTAGCCATGGTGCTGGATTCAAGTCACTTGAATTTTTGCTCTGCACGCTGAGCAAGAAAGCAATGTGTGTGGGTGATCTAGATCTAGATCTCTAAATAATTGAAAAAAAACGTTGTATCTTTTCTTTAGTCAAAGTCATCATGCTGAGGTGTAAAGCGTAAGGGTAATGAATTACAAGATAAAATGTATACCTAATGCTTACTTACCGACTTCATATAATTCCTGATTTAACTTATATACAGTATATTGTTATATATATATATATATAGACAACCATATATTCACAATTGAACAATCAAAGGGAGACAGGTAAGTGTGGTCCCTCTTGTGTCAGGTCCTCAGCAACCTTGATCCATCTACAAAGTGTTTTTAATACTCAAGCAGTACAAAACAATGATGTTTGCTTCTGAAGATAAACCCTTTGACACACCTGACCAATTACTTCTGAGCACAACCTTTTTTAGTGAGGTGTCTCATCACGTTTTCTCGAGGCCACAGGGGTTGCTCCAGCGCTTGAAGTGAACAGAAAGTCCCTGCCAGGTGCTGGGTCTCCTTGTTTCCTGTGTGACATCGATCAGCACGCAATCCATGCCACTCGTTTATTTCAAACGCTGGTTCTTTTATATATTTCTCTTTTTTTCACAAATATTTGGGTTCTCGTCAAGCACCCAAAAACAAAGCAAAAATAAATAGATCCTTCCAGACAGTGATTCAGGAAGAGTGCACATACAAGAAAGAATTATTCAAGTCTAGAATTGAACACATGCAGCTTAATAATTGCACACGATTAGTGGACACAACGACGACACCAATCAGGGTGACCACTTATTGTACCAATGTTTATCGAAAAACAGCGTTATCAACAAGCCTTCTTTAGGATGGGGATGGATTGGTATGAACAGAAAAAAATCGCAGAGTTGATTGTGTTTCATATTATCGTGTGAAAGGGAAGAGAAGGGGGTGGGGGGGGGTGTGTCTGTGGGGGATAGCGAGAATGGTGTGCTTTATGCAAAAGCTTTAACCCCAGGTGCGCTCTTATCTGCTTTGGTCTGCGTTGGCAGGGCGTCTGTTTAGTCTCTATCATCTCCTTTGGATTAAATATTGAACGTGGCCAGTGATTAAGTGTATTGCTGGCCTAGCGCCGCTCTGCTGACCTCGGAGTGCAGGGATCATTAAGCACTGCACTGGGAGCTTGAATAAATTGGGGTACATTGTGCTGAATACTGAGTGCTCCCCCTGCTGCTCCCACGAGTGTTCTCTTCACACATAAAACATGTTGGAGCATCTGAGGGGACTCAACAATGCTGGATCTCTCCAGGGTGCAGGCTTAGCTTGGAACATCACTCGAAACGGGTTTGTGTGGGGGGCGTGTGTGTGTATGTGTCTGCGCGTGACTCCCGGTTATATAAATGCTGTTCTGCTTAATTATTGGTGAAAGGGGTTATGCTGGGATGTATTTCATATCCAGGCAGGGATGTACTGTATGTGTGTGTGTGTGTGTGTGTGTGTGTGTGTGTGTCTGTGTGCTTGTGTTTCCATCGCCTAGTCTCAGCTCACACTCTTTCTTCCGCCACACACTCACACACACACACACACACGCACACACATGCACACACCCACCCACACACACACGCACACACACACACACACACACACACACACACACACACACACACACACACACACACACACACACACACACACACACACACACACACACACACACACACACACACACACACACACACACACACACACACACACACACACACACAAACAGACCCATGCACACATTGAAGTCTCCCTTCTGCACCCACACCGTTCCATTCTACCCTCCAGGCTACATCAAACAGAGAGCAATCAGCTCCTCCCGTGCTGCGCAGAGGGCTCTTGGTCACTGATGGCCTGGCAAGGCCATACCCTGAACGTTTAGAAGCAGAAGTAAGGTACATTGAGAGAAGGACAATAGCAGAAAGAGAACAGGAGAGAGGAAAGCAGAGGTAAGAAGAGGAGAGGACAGAAGAGGAGAAGAAAGGAATTGAGGCATGGAGAAGAGAGGGGTAGAGGAGAGAAGAGGCATGGAGAAGAGAGAAGAAGAGTTGAGAAGCAGGGAGTAAGGAGGAGCAGAAGGGAAAGAGAGGAGTCGAGGAGTTGAGAGAAGATGAGTTGAGAGAAGTTGCGAGAAGAGGAGTTGAGTTGAGGAGAGGAGAGGGAAAAAGAGAAGCGGAGGTGAGGAGCAGAAGGGAATACTTCTATCAAAGGGAACATGACTCCACAGCAGCAATCTGCCAACACGCATCAGTGTCTAATAATTCACATTTCATCTGCCTCCCAGTTCACTGTAGTACACTGACATTTTCCTTTGGTGTCAATAGAACATAGAGATAAATATACCAGGAATGAGGCTACACACCAAAGAGCCCGCACATGTATAATGGAATGCATTGTCTCTCTAGAAGATTTCCTCAAGCATTATCCATTACGTCCGAGATGCACTGGTCGAGACACAGCAATGATAAATTAGTGACCAGGGTAAAAACATGAACCAGATTTCTTATTTCTTACTTCCTCCACTAATCAAAATAATTGCTCACGGTTGTAATCTCTTCAGATATATGCAGTAGGATTTTTTTTATTCAAAATTTTTGATCAATACATGATGACACTGATGTTAGATTTATGTGGAACAGTATTTTAGTTCTCTCCATGAGAAAACATCTTCTTTGCCATCACCATCGAAACACAACACACACACACACACACACACAACACACACACACACAACACACACACAACACACACACACACACACACACACACACACACACACACACACACGCACACACACACACATACACACAACACAGAATGACTCAGTGAACCATTGCATGTGAAGGAAGGAAGAGGGGTGAGGGTTCTTTGAAGGGAAAAGGAAAAGTCAGTGGAGGACAATTGTATTCACCTTTAGATCTGGCTATTGAACTACACCCGCCACAAACAACACAGCCTTCATTATAGGCTTTCACTGGAGCCTTCACTATACAACTCTCCTCCCTTTAAAGATTGGCATATTGGGCTTTTCCTTTTTCTTTCCTCCAAAAAAGATAAAGCAACGTCTAATAGGTTTGGGAGAAGACGGAAGTGAGCGTAGGACAATTACATTTTTTCTGCGTTCTGGAATTCCCCTGGGTGTGTTTTAAAATGCCTTCCTTTCACCCCAATTTTCCTGCTTTATTTACAATCTTCTCCCATCATCCTCCCCTGTCTCTTTCCAGGGGTCCTTCCGTGGAGCTCTGTCCCCCGCCCCCCAGAAATCCACCGCCGCCTCTCCCCGTAAGCGCGGCACCGAGAACGCCGTGGTGACGTTCTTCAGAACTATTGTGAGTCTCTATGACAAGACACCCCGCCCCCCCCACATACACACAGGGTTCCTGTCCGTCACTCGCCTCCCTGAACTATGTTTCCTCGACTCATCACCTCTACTGTACACTAACGTTTCAAACTCTCTGTCATTCAAATGCCCTTCCCCCAGGTGTCCCCTGCCCCACCCAAGTCTAGGGTGAGTCCTGCTTGTCTTGCCCTCTCTTCTGAGTTTTAAATGTAGACCTTGTAGAAACATGTCTTCAACACAGTCATGATGTGTTGTGTTCACTCGTCCTTTTAACTTGAAGAACACATAACCAAAGCAATAGCGTGTGTGGTAGGTCCTCCTCCAACTGATGTGTGCTAGTTCGTTCCCTGTCTCTTTCTACACCTTGATGTGGTCTTTTCTACCTTGCTGTTGTTGAACCTGTGCTCTTTTCCCCAACGACAACGCCTACCTTTTCCTGCCCCTCTGCCCTGTTCTGCCCCTGCCCTTTGCTCTGAGTAAGATCTAAGTGTATAGCTGTTTTGTGTGTCGTTCTCCCCCACTCACCCTCCAAACCCTGCGTCCTGCATGGCCAGTGGACTGGAATGGCAGCTAAGATGGGCCTGGTAGGTGCTGGGCGTGGAATATACAGCAGAGGTGTCATGCACCCAGGAGCTCAGAGTGTCACCCTCCTAGCCCCTCTGGTAGCCTGCTATAATATATAATTACTCGCACGGACCTCGTGAAAAAACGAAGGCTATTTTGACCCCTTGGACTCGTTTCAGGATGAGCTCAGGGAAAGTGTCCCTCTTTAATGGTTCTTGTACTGTAATGGGTCAGTTGTGATCTCAAAGGGCTCTTCTGGTAGAATTAATGTAAAATCAATAAATAGGACAACTTTAAAAGAAGAGCTTCTTAAAGCTGGCCGTAGGGACAGTCCAACCCAGCTGCTCTGGTGCATGGCATCTTTGACCTAATGAGGAAATCACTCACCTCCCATTTCCAGCGCTTGGCTTTCCCATCTGCAGTTTGGCCCGTTATCCATGCGTCTAAATAAGTTTTAGCCTGTTATCGATAAACTCATCTCACCGCTCCACACATTCCAACCACATCTTCAATCATACCCATTCTCGATTGTCTGCCTTCCAGGCCTCTTATCAGTTTCTGTTTGTTGGCCACATTTTTGTATTTTCAAGACTACCCATTTTCTTTTCCTTATCATCTTGTTAAGTGGAATTCTGCTCTGGGTAGCTAAAGTGAATACATACTTTTTTTTAGGATATAGGCAAATGTATTTCCAATTTCATTCCCTTGGTTAAATTTTCCGCGATTCATCAGACACTGTTAGAAATATCTTATGCAGAGCCCGGTCTGTTGCAGACAGAATAAGTCATAAAACAGTAGATATCAGTGTGTGTGTGTGTGTGTGTGTGTGTGTGTGTGTGTGTGTGTGTGTGTGTGTGTGTGTGTGTGTGTGTGTGTGTGTGTGTGTGTGTGTGTGTGTGTGTGTGTGTGTGTTTATGTTTGTGATGGTTAGAAGAGAACAAACAATGTCTTAGGTAAGGTAAGTGTGTGAGAATATAATCCCTCCCACCCATCCAGCCACCGTCATACTCATAGTAATTCATCCTAATAGTTAGGACTTGAATGGGCTCACATTTCAGCATCCATCCGCCTGAGTTGAGTAGTCTCTCCATGAGGAATAAACACCATCACTCAGATGTCAGCCTGCGGACATTGTTAAAACCGCTCTGGATAAACAAGTCCTGCAGCAGCTATAATTCGTTTGATTAACCCCAAGTTTGGATTCCACGCTGGAGTTTGAACAGAGATCTATGATCTCCGTTCAAACTCCACGATCATTTCTCCAGCCTCTGGTCCCCTGTAAGATAAAAGAAAAGGATTTTTCTTTTTAGAAATCTTTCCTCGCTGGAAGGAAAATCAATTCAACCCCTTGCTCCGTGGGTCGGTTCAAGGCCTCGCGCTAATGTCCCGGAGAGACTCATCACTCATTCATCCCAGGTTCTGAGGTTGTGCGTTGACCCTTCCCATGCTACCTGTTTCCCCAGGGGAGCCAGAAGTCACAGCCAAAGGCAAAGAAGGCAGCCGCCGGGGACGGTAAAGGCAGCCTGACCAAGATCTTCAAAATGGTAACGATGGCAGCCCTCCAAAGCCTCCTCCTCATCCCTCGCTCTCCCCCTCCCTCTCTCTCTCTCTCCCCCTCTCTACACTAACTCTGTGTCTCGTTCGTCCTCCACTAACTCGGTCCCGTTCTTCCAGAAGTCGATTTGATGAAACGAACAGCATTTCTCCACTACATTTTTTTTCTCCCAATTAAGTATTTTTTATTAAAATACATAATCTCCCTGTTCATAGTTTATTGCTCAACTGGCATCCGTTTGATTAAGGAATAGAATTTCTTTACTAATCATTCCTCTCATCTACCAACTTCCATTGGACTTTGTTCTAATACGAATACAACTCTCTTTCAACTTATTCTGTCTTGTTCTCTCAAAGTGTCCGTCTGATTCAAGAATATAATTTCTTCTTTCACTAAATGACGCCCCTCTTTTCCTACCACAGTGATGATATCGTGCTCAGAGTGAGTAGCCGTTATGCAATATGACAACATTTCTGCTGCACCACCTAACCATTTCCATCATCACCAAAGTGCTTAGGAGACTTGTGTACCCAGGCCTGACGAAATAACCAGAGGCTCTCTGGGCATAGTGGTCTATATTGCTGGCCACGCTAAAAGGCTTTGCAGCATTAATGCGTTAGATCCATGGGGGGGCTTTCCATACGTATATACAATAGGCCTGAGCTGCTACTACCAACACTAAGCTGTAGTAGGTGCCCAGGACATGGACAGAGAATGGTCGTAAATATACAACAAAGGAGACGGAGGTCTGTTCTGGAAGAATAATGAGGTCGGCTTAAGCCGATGTCAGGCTAATTCGTCAAAAGGAGCTCAGTGTCCAACAGATTTTTGGACATTGTGCGATGGATAAGTTGGAAGATGATGGAACAATGAATGAATGGTGTAGAAAAAATAAGATTACAAAGAAACATGATGAAAAAACTGCAAAAGGAAGAAAAGGATTAAAAGAAAAGATGGCCCACTGAAGCCGTCACTTCAAGGGTGTCTCTCTGTCATCAAAGGCGGTCCAAGCTAGCCCTCATCTCGGCCTGATGATTTTCCCATCCACTCACTCCAGCAGCCGCTTTACAATCTGGTGGCTAGTTCCACTAGGCTAGTCCCAAAACGCCACACACTCCCCACTCTCTCCGCCTCACCCTCTCCCCATCTGTGGCCTTTGTGTTTTTCACTCCCATGGGCCTGAAGCGCCTCCCTTCTTTTGATGAAGTTGTACTGTGGTTCATCTGTTTCCCGGACACCTATGGCGATTTGTTGCCACAATTAGTTCCTCCTGTGTACGTCCATCCGTCCCCGTCCCCAGGAATTACAGTTGCTGTCTGGCTGGACCGAAGACGTTTTCACGTTTCCTTAAGACTGCATCAGCGCGGTCTTGAGGAAACATAATGTATTCTCTTGGTGCAAGGCACCAGAGAACACATTTCTCCAGCGTTTAACTTTTGTGCCACTTATTTTTAAACCCTTCTGGTACGGCTAATTAGCAACGAGTTGGAGCTCAATCTCGCCCTGAACACTAACCATCTCTCTGCACATAATCACACACCACGCAGCCCAGAACAGCAACGGACACAAAGCCCACCGATGCCGTCTTCTTCTCCAAGTATTCTCCCCATCTATTGGTCTCCATTTCCACTTCCAACATCTCTGCGTTACATCGCAGAACTCTAGCTGTGTTAATTAGCTTCCCCTCTCCTCCTCCAATTTCAGATGGAAGATAATGAATTTATTTCCAATTGCAGAGAGAAAAGCGTCAGAACAAAGGCTGCTTCCATGGCCTTGTCTTCTGAAGGGGGAGACAAAGAAGATGAAGATTTGTGTCATTTGTATAATCTTTCTGCTACTCACAACCTCCCTCTCTTCTATTCTCCGACCATCTGATTTAGCCAAGGGGGAAATTGCATCTCTCTGCATGTGATGTGGTTTAGCACAAACACAGGCAGCCTAATCTGCACATTTCTTTTTGGAGAAAACAACTGAAGAGGAACTGCTTGGGTCTGCGTCATCAGGCGTTGTGTTTCAAGTCAAAATGCAAATACGATTTGGCAGGGCCTGCCTTGCAACGTGCTTTAACCCGGAGCATGCAAATATTGTAATTCAGTTCCATCTGATTTTCTCTAAAATTTTATCTCTCTCTTGTTAAAGATAATAGTGGCTCGGAATCAGAATAATTTTCTCATCAGAAAACCTACTGCGTGTTCATCGCTAACAAAATGCTCATTGACGTCATAGCAAAACATCTGCAAGTAGCTCACAAAGTTACTAACCATAGATTAGCATTGACGATTTCCAAATGAAACCACAGTTGTATAAATTCTGGATGTACCAGCGGTCAGAAGGAAGAACATGCCCTGACATGCTCTAACTCAGCTTCTCCATCCGTCCTGCAGGGAAGCAGAAGTGCTTCACCAGCCAAGCGCTGAAGAAGTCCCTGATGGAAGCTTACCCTCTTCCAACGGCAACGCGGGCCCAACCCCTGCCATCAACAACAACAACAACAGCAAGGGACGAACGAGAGAGGGAAAAAAAATGAAGAAACTAAAATATCTCTGTGCCTCTCACTCTCCAAAACCTCAACTGTTTCCTGCATCTTAACACGTTAACACTTGCCTTAACTGTCCTACGACCTCACCCTTACCACCTTGATCTCACCTCCTCCCCCAACCTCTCTCTCCCCATGCGGCTGCTAGATATTACAATCTGTGCCTGCTCCCCATCCCACCCCCCCCCCCCCCCAATCCTAGAGTCCCATGTAGTGTTCGTCGGCGTTGTATGGTGTGTTTGCTGCAGTGGTTCCTGCATTCTCTCACAACCGCAGCGCTGATTGGCCGCCTGCTGGGCCTCTCGTTACATGTGCTTCAAAAGTGTCTCTGTGTCTTTAGTCGTTTTGCTCACATAAAAGGTGGCTGAAGCGGACGTCACCCGAACAGGAAGTAGAGGGCCGGTCGCAGGTCTTTCTGACCTAACCGCGGACAACCCTTGTGAGTGTGTGAAGAACGGGTGTTGCTCTGTATCATTTATTTTTTAAGGTGTTTTTTGTCTCGTCTTCTCCGTTGTCGTGTCTTCTCCAAGAACCCTGTTTACGCGTCGCTATGATTTATGTTCTAAACCGATCTAACATGGTTTTAACGTTACACGTTTTAATGGAACATGTTCATCATGTTTGTATTCCTCCTCTCATCTTTAGACCCTCATGGGGTCAAACATGTGTTCTGTCTTCAATGTGTTGTCTGATCTACGTTTGTTAATAAAACAATTTGACCTGCTGTAAAGCTTTGAGGTGAACACTGAACAAACATAGGGCGATATAAAATCTATGTTTGCAATAAATGCATTGAATTCCAATAAAATGGATAATTCTGCAATGTCTAACATTGTCCCCAGCTGTGTTTCTTTTTCTCCAATTCATAAAATAATAGTGTGTAATGAAGTCTTCTATAATGTCATAAACATTATGTTGTGAACCGTTGTTGCTGTCTGAAACAACATTTACTCTGCGCTCAGTCTGAGACAGAAGACAGCACCTGAACAATGATGGTGGAAAAAGGATTTCCCTTGACAACTGCAGACACATAGCTCAACTGGTTCAACCCAAATACAATTCATCTATTTGTATCCATTATGCTTTCCGCTACCAACATTTAAACTAGGTGCTGTGTTTTTCTACTGTGTGGATTATAAAATTATTTAAAAAAAAAAACACATTTCAATAAGGTGCTCTTTACTGAATGTTGAAAGGTTGCCCTAACTCGTAAATGGTGAATGGTTCCAGATAATGTGGTTTCGATAATTTATCATGTAGAAAAAATACAAAAAAACTGACTGTTATCCGTCATAAATTTCTCAACTCCTTGCGTGTGCTTGGGTCTGAAGGCTGTATAATCAAGTGTGTACACAAGGTTTGAGTTCCCTTGGACTATGGGCCCTGTGAATGAATGTATATTAAAACTCAAGGCCCCCTATGTAATCAACTGAATGCTCTACCTGTAATAAACCTGTCCAGTCTCTTAACTTGAAAGAAATATGTAAAATAATTTAATTAAAAACCATGAAACCAAATACGAGTGTCGGGTGTTTTTGATATCTAGTGCATATCATATTTTACATAACGTATCGTAACACTAGAAAGTTGCTAGTAATCTTATTATGAGAATAAATAGGTGAGAGAGATTATTATTTTAGTAAATATGATTTAGCATTGAGAACATCGGAGGGATAATGCTAGAAAGTGTGTTTCCCATTGACAATGAAATCATTATTTGGATTCAAAAGTGGAATTCATTTAAATTATGATTATCATTCATGGTATAAAATAGAAAGACAAGTTTAAATTCGTAGAAAAATGCCTTATTTTATTAAATACATGACTGATACAAAATAAAATCTTCCCAACTAAAAAAGGCTGTACACTAGTTTGGCTTTATAATAAAAATGGAAATCTATGCTACCGTTCACATATTCACAAACCACCTTGTGTCTTGGTGTTCAATCAAAAATATATCCATATACATTATTTACAAAATGCAATGCAGTGTAAAAAATGACAATACAAAAATAACAAAAAAAATGATGCCAGACTGAACTATTAAAAAAACACGCAAACTTAAACAGAGTATAAATAAGGTCCTTTCTCTCTCAATCAAAAAGGGGGGTGTATATTAACAATGACTCTGAACATTAAATGAGTCACTGGGGCCCTGAAACATCCAAAAGCACCCAGGTCTGCAACAGATCTAATGGACTACAGACTGAACAAAGGTCCCTTGTTAAACTCTTTTCGTTTCATTTTTTGTTCCTTTAAATCGTACATAGTGCTTTCTTCAAGTGCTTTCAGAATACTCACCGCGCTCCCTGTATTATAAAATGAAAGTTAGGGTAAGGGTGTCATGCTTCGTCGCAGTAGGGGGAGCTGGGGTGGGTGGCGGGGGGGGAGCACCTCAAGGTGGTGCCGGTGAAGGTGGAGGTTAGGAGAAGACGTGCCAGTTTTCGGACGCCTCCGGGACCACTACCAGGTCCAGGTCTGTGGTCACCCCCGCCTGGCCCACATGGTCGTCTTGGCCCAGCGACCCGTCCTGCATTTGACCTGTTGGGGACGAATAACGGGTGGGGGGGGGGGGGTCAGAACTTGGAAATGGCGTTGTCAAGGGGAAACCGTATCAATGCATTGTGAGTATGCATCCTAATACTGTTCGTATCCAATACCAGATAAAACCCAGAGCGGCTGTTATTTATTCATAAGCATCCCGCATCCACCTCCGTCTTCTGGAAACTCAGCAATTACATCGTCGGCAATTATTCAAATTTTTAAGCAATACTTTTCGGGGAGTCATTTGAAAAGTTGGCCCGGATGAAGAACTTTCCGAGTCCCTCTGTCTGAAGCATCCATTTATGTTCCCCTTATTAGCAATGATGTAATGATGTCGCTTGATTCCCATTAGCTGTCGTTGCGGTGCCTTCTGAGGCCGTCTCCTACACTAGGCAACGGCGAGAAATAATTCCTCGTTGTTGGCATAATAACCGCTGATAACTGCCAGATATAGACGGGCGGTTCAAGTGATCGGTGCTCAGGGCAGAGTCAAGCATAACGGATGTAACGGGGCATGTAACACAAAACACTTTACGCCTTAACAAGGGTCGCATGTGGTGCTCTTGACGCTGAACCCCGTTTAAATCGCTCAAAGGTTATGGACGACAAGGTATCTACTTCTTCCCGCCGGCGCTGGTTGTATGATGCCACTGCCTTTGGATGTGAGGGAAATGGTTCTTGAGGAGGCCGAATGCTTCTCAGCTAGACGTCGGGATGTTGATACGTTGAGATGTGACACAACGTTTGAGGAGGTGGAGAGAGAGTAGGGAGAGCATACTGCCGGTGTGTGTGTGTGTGTGTGTGTGTGTGTGTGTGTGTGTGTGTGTGTGTGTGTGTGTGTGTGTGTGTGTGTGTGTGTGTGTGTGTGTGTGAGCGTGTGTGTGAGCGTGTGTGTGTCTCAAAATGCAAACTAATCTCGGGCTACTCTCTCCGCTTTAATCAGAAAGTGGTCGTCAATCAGACAGGAAGATCATTAGATCGGCTTCATGAAATAATCTGATGAACGAGGAACGATTGCATGAATTCAAGAGCGTGACAAAGCAGCCCGGAGCCTCTTTGGAGAAAATACCGGGGTTGGGTCTATGCGTTTTGTTGTTGTGTATGCATTTGAAATGAGTTTGGCTATTGCTGAAATATTCACGATGTCCAACAACGGGGGATTTCATTTGTGAGTCCAGAGACAGGCCTCACTAAAGCCGAGCGGGTTACAATAACGAGATGCCACGGTGCCTGCCAGTGTTTGCGTCTGCACGCTCAACGTGTGTTTGCATGTACCTCTGATCGTGTGCACTCACTCGTACTTGCGTGCGTGCGTGTGTGTCTGCGCCTCTCGAGACCACGTGAGCCCTCCGTTCCATCAAGTCTATCTGATTCAAAAGCTTCCTCAAGGTTTCTCAAGTGAAAACAAGGAGGGCGGCGTGCAGGAAGAGGACCTTGTACAAGGTTGTACCAGAAAGTTGTTTACCCGCACGAGTGAAACGCTTCCACACAACTACCCCTCTCGACGCTCCTGTCACGGACGGCCAGGGTCGGCCCTCGCTGCCCTCCCGGCCCCACACGTGCGCACGTCTCTGCAGACGGCTCCACCTGTGGCGCTGGAAGGAGCCCCAGCACGAGAGGGCAGGGGGGTGTGATGTGTGGGGGTGTGATGGGTGGGGGTGTGATGGGGGGGGTCTGGTGCTCACCGTAGCCGTGGGCCCTCTTCATGTGGTGCTTCATGTTGCTCTTCTGCGTGAACCTGATGCTGCACACGTCGCACTTGAAGGGCTTGTTGCCGGTGTGCTTCACCGTGTGCACCTGCAAGGCGCTCTTCTGGTTGAAGGCCTTGTCACACTGCGGACACTTGAAGGGCCGCTCGCCTGGAGGATGAGAGGGTAGGGCCGTAAGAAAAACCACGCACGCACGCACGCACGCACGCACGCACGCACGCACACACGCACGCACGCACGCACGCACACGCACACGGATCAGGGCGGGCGTTGGAGGGCTTGGCCCTGAGGCTTTCAGTCGATCCGATGGGGGATTCTCAAGAGTCAATCGCTGAGCAGCCGCATCATACCAGCTCATTACTAACGGTCACTCTGGTTGTTGTGATGCAATCACATGCGCGCATTCCCGCACGCACGCATACGGACACACAAATGCACGCACGCACACAGGACACACACACACACACACACACACACACACACACACACACACACACACACACACACACACCACACACAACACACACACACACACACACACACACACACACACACACACACACACACACACACACACAGGCAAACAAACAGGTGGCCACACCCATCCATAAAAGCTTATAATATGCGACAGTGCTAAAGTAATACAGACTATAATTATGATAATGTTCCACTTAGAAAACAGCTCTAGAGCACTCTCTCTCCCCGTCTCCCTCTCTCCCTCTTGAGCTGGAGAGGTGCAGCGGAACGCTGTTGGTGCAATAAAACAAACAAACGAGCCAGAACCAATAACCACTGACTGCCAGCCATGGATTACTTTATTATCATAAAATAAGTGAACCCTTTTTAACAGCTCCAACTCCAAACACTATTAGATTGAAAAAATATAACAGAAAAACAGAAAGGGGCTGAGAGCTCTATGAAGGACGGGGGACCGTGGATCCCCAGGGTTATGACCCAGGCCAAGCCATCCCCTTGGTTGTGTATGAGCGTTATCATGAGCGCTGTGCTGTACGAAATGCACCCCACAGTCACAATCGCCTCGCCAGCGCTGTCCCCTTAGGAAGACTTTGAAGGGCCCTCATAAACTGGCCGGCGGCATTGTTTTACTAACAATGATAAAATGGCATGCATAGCTTAGTTGAAGATCTTATAAAAACATATGACCACTTTTGAGACAAACAATAAACATGGTTGTTGGTTTCTCTTCCCCAGTAAAACCTTTGTAAAGGCAGTGTATCCTGGTGTAACCCTTGTTACAGAGCCAGCAGGTTATCGCCTCCTCCTGTTAAACCTTTGTTCAGGCAGTGTATCCTCAGTGCACCCTGGCGTAACCCTTGTGACAGAGCCAGCAGTTCATCTTCCCCTGGACCGCGGCTCCCCATTACCGACATGCACAGATAAATTAACTAGAATTACAGATTATTTACCTGACATGTTATCATAATGCCTCCGCCATGCTTTAGGGAAAAGAGCATTACCATGTATTTACCGAAATACATATTTAGCAGCCCTCGGAAAACACGTAAACAACCCTGTTGGATTGATTCAAACACGGTTTGATTACGCAGATTATTCACAACACGCGGCTACACTTTTAGTGACACGGTCACACTGGGGGAGCGCTGCTGTGTTGACCGTTTTGGAAGCTGGCGTCACACAAAAGCCCCGGGGAAAATCACAGATATAACCGCAGTTTGTTTTTTGTCTTCTTGGCATCTAATGCGCCACAACAACTATTCAAATGCTCAAGTGGGCTTGATTAAATTCATCACAGATGCTCACCTCATTGGTGAATCATCATTAGCAAAATCAATTAGCGCCCCCATCCATGCGAATCCCATTAAAGGTTGGTTAATCCACAAAGCCACACATGGAAAGACTGCCCTGATTCACACTGTCTCCTGTGTGTGTCACAGTGTTACCTGTGTGTGTCACAGTGTTACCTGTGTGTGTCACAGTGTTACCTGTGTGTGTCACAGTGTTACCTGTGTGTGTCACAGCGTTACCTGTGTGTGTCACAGTGTTACCTGTTTGTGTCACAGTGTTACCTGTGTGTGTCACAGCGTTACCTGTGTGTGTCACAGTGTTACCTGTTTGTGTCACAGTGTTACCTGTGTGTGTCACAGTGTTACCTGTGTGTGTCACAGTGTTAACTGTTTGTGTCAGTGTTACTGTCGTGGAATTTTTCCGAGATCTAATTCTTTGACTTAACTAATTTCTTCCACATTACCTGTGTGTGTCACAATGTTAACTGTTTGTGTCACAGTGTTACCTGATTGTTATCTGTGCGTGTCGCGGCGTTACCTGTGTGTGTGCGGTTGTGTCTCTCCAGCTGGGAGCGCTTGGCGAAGGCCTTGTCACACGAGGTGCAGCTGAAGACCCGGGGCTTCTGGGAGCTGGGCGAGGGTCCCGGGCTGGTGGACTCGCTCGTGTTCCTGGGGAGGGGGGAGAGAGGGAGCGGGTGGGTAAGCAACACACACGGACACATGCACCGTGCAATCACAAAGTATCCGGATAGTTTTCTGCTTTTATTATGCTAGAGCTTTAATTTAAACCCCCCCAGATTTGAAGCTTAATCTGATCAAATTGAAAACCACTCACAGCCACGAACAGAAAAGTATTGCCAGATATTTCGACCTCTTTGAGAAAAGAGGAAAACCTATTACATATGAAATTCGATAAACTATGGTCGGGTAGGGACTGTGTTCTTAACGCCTTTGCACCTTATCCTTTCATTCTTCTCTGTTTTATACAATTTATTCTGCAATTTCGTAAACTTTGACCTGATGTTATGTTTTCTGGCCGTCTGTTTGTCTTTCGTCTCTGTGTCTGTCTGCGTGTCGTTCATCTCTGTCTGTGTGTCTGCCCGTCTCTGTGTGTCTGTTAGTCTCTGTGAGGGATTTTTCTAAATATTGATCACGGATTTGCACCAGACTAGGTGGCTAGTTTGGTTATGAGCCAAGTTACAAGTGGTTCACTTTTCATGCCAATCCGCCATAGGGGGTGTGGCCCTGGGCATGGCATATCCAAAAGGGTGCGTCACTTCCTATAGATATCTGTAACCAAACCAGAAATGATCCTGTACGCTTTGTAAAAGGTTTGTAATGATTGTTGGGAGACCTCCCTCAGCCTTTTCAACTAAAGGTCATTACTTGTAATACTTAAGCAGTTCTTAAAAAATCAAAAACGCATCCTTTCATTTCACAGAGCACATTACCCTGTGTTTTGTTGCACCAAAACACAGGGTAAAGATCATGTGTGTCTCACTAATGGCGCATTTCCACTAGCACGGCTCGGCTCGATACGGCTCGCCACGGCTCGGTTTGGTTGCGTTTCCATTACAACTGGTGCCTCCTCGACCTGGGCGGGGTCGTCATAACACGGCTGCGCGAAACCGCTGTGACGTCATTTACACGGCGCCGAGCAACGTACAAATCCGGAAGACCAGAACAACAACAACAACAACATCAGAGGAGGACAGCATGGAGGACATGGAGGCGATCGTGTTGCTGCTCACCCTGTGGCTTTTTGTCGCACAGAAGGCAAGAGAAGAGAGCCAGAGAAGACTCCGGGCCGCGAGACAAAACCGTCCATGGACAAAACACTATTTAAAAGTCGCGCGGTTATGACGCTTCCAGTGACGACACTCATCGGCCAATCAGTGGAAGGCAGTCGGCTGACGTCACGTTTTAGTAACGCTTCGGCTC
This sequence comes from Melanogrammus aeglefinus, assembly GCA_900291075.1. Classification (NCBI taxonomy): domain Eukaryota; kingdom Metazoa; phylum Chordata; class Actinopteri; order Gadiformes; family Gadidae; genus Melanogrammus; species Melanogrammus aeglefinus. The sequence continues at coordinate 111,681 of OLKM01001065.1, forward strand.
GCTTGGAACCAGGGCTGAGGTGATACCAAAAATGTACCCGGTTGCAGGTACTGCGTGCTAGTGGAAACACGCAAATAGCGCGCCGAGCCGAGCCGTACCGAGCCGAGCCGTGCTAGTGGAAATGCGCCATAAGTCTCAACTCAGTTCATATCACTTATGAACTTATGATGTCCGGATTCAGTCGGATTCCTTCAAAGGACTCCTTGTTTGGTATGGTATGAGCATCAGCACTCCACAAAGAACAACACAGCCAATACCCCACAGCATGGCTCACATCCCTCTCTCTGTTCCCTCTGAGAGTTGTGCTTCAGCTCATATCAAATCACATTAGCAATGAAAGATACCAGGACTTAATGTGGTAGTAAAACAAGAACCGATATATCTGCTTTCCACGCAGCTGTCCTCGTCTGATTCGAGGCTCTTTAGGATAAAGTTAAGAAATGTGTTTGTACTAGAAAGAGGCAACACACATTTACACCAATGTAGGAAGTCAAGCCTTTTTTCAGGGGGATTCCTGATCATTTTCAAGTTTTATTTTATCAAACCTTGAGCTATACATGATTTTTTTCTATGGCGCATGAAAGACCACGATTTAATGAGTTCAATGAAAAAAATGTATCCAGACTTGCTTAGCAAATACAAAGAAATTCAAATAAAAATTCTAGTCCCCTTTGATAGCGAAACCTGCTATCCAGATTTAATATTCCATATTGATCTTGCTCCTGAAAACGGTATCTTTCACGTTATAGAATGTACACTGTCGCCGTGCCAGTATCTACCAACTGCACCTTGTTGCACAAGAGAATTGTATTTACCTTTTCTCCATTTTTCTCCAGGGTGCAGCCATAGGCAGCTGGACCGGACGGTATTCCAGGTCGCGTCCTAAACGACTGTGCATGCCAACTCTCAGGGGTCATGTGTGACAGCTTTAACACCTCCCGGGCACAGGCCACTGTACCAATATGTTTTAAGACATCCACCATCATACCGGTACCAATAGCCCAGACGGTCACCTGTCTTAATGACTATAGACCTGTTGCTCTCAACCCAATCATCATGCAAACATTTGAGAGGGTGGTAATGACACATATCAAGAAAACCATTAACATCACCTCCGACTGTCACCAGTACGCTTACAGGCAGAACCAGTCGACTGCTGATGCAGATTCAGCTGTTATCCACCAAGCCTTCACACGTCTGGAGACTAGCAATTCATATGGGAGACTACTTTTTCTTGATTTTAGTTCTGCTTTCCAATACTTTCCACAGACACTGATCAACAAGCTGTCAGCACTTGTTCCATCACTTTGCAATTGGATCCTGGTTTTCCTGACCCACAGACCTCAGTCCGTTAGGATTAATAACCTCACATCCTCACCCACCATCCTCAACACCGGCAGTCCCCAGGGCTGTGTGCTCAGCCCTCTACCGTTCACACTGCTTACTCACGACTGCAGAGCCCACTACCACAGTAATGTCATAGTTAATTTTGCAGAGGACACAGCCGTCATAGGACTTATCAGCAATGGGGATGAGACGGCTTACAGGCAGAAAGTGAGGGGACTGGAACTGTGGTGCGGGGAAAACAACCTGATCCTGAACACAAAGGAGTCGATTGTGGACTCCCGCAGGAAGGCCCTACCCCTCCCCCCATCTACATCGACAACGCAGCTGTGGAGAGGGTTCTAACATTCAAATAGGCCTGCACCTTATCAACACGCTCAACTGGCGGGATAACACCATGCACATCATCAAGGAGGCCCATCAACGGCTGTACATCGTAAGGAAGTTGAAGGGGACAGGCATGTCCACAGCCATACTTGAATCCATCGATAGGTGTGTGGTGGAGATTATCCTCACTTCCTGTATCACTGTGTGATATTGCACCTGCACAGCGGCAGAGAAGCAGGAACTACAGCGGGTGGTCAACTCCACCCAGCGAATCATCGGCTGAAGTTTGCCAACTCTATCAACCATCTACATCACCAGATGCAAGGACAGAGCAGCCTCCATCATGAAGGACTCCATCCACCCAGCACATGGACTGTTTACCCTCCTTCCCTCAGGCAGGAGGTTTCGTAGGCAAGGACAACTAGGCTGCTAACCTTCTTATAATACCTTCTTTTAATATGTATTTTGTATCTCTGTGTGTGTGTGTGTGTGTGTGTGTGTGTGTGTGTGTGTGTGTGTGTGTGTGTGTGTGTGTGTGTGTGTGTGTGTGTGTGTGTGTGTGTGTGTGTGTGTGTGTGTGTGGCGCGTGCACGCACTCGTGTATGCCCTTATTTTTCCAGCATGCATGAATTTCCCATATTTTCAGGTCCAGAGATAAACTATTTTATTTCCTGAAGAATTTATGTTAAACCACAGACAATAACGGGTAAAGTAGTCCATGAAAGAAGGCTGTTGAAATGGGGATGGCTTACCATACGAAACAAAAAACAGACAAGGTAGGACACAAGCACATAGGATTGAACAAGGGACGCGGAGAGAGAGTGCAAGCCTGATGAGGCCCAAGGGGATGTCGTGGTGTTGAGATAACCAGACAGAAGGAATAAAGAGCAGTCGCACATCAACAGGCTGGGAGTCCCTAACCGTACAAACTTGATATATAATACCACCATATATATTCCCGAGACAAACACATTCATTCAAATGTTAATAGTGAGAATAATAATGGAGCTTTTAGTACCAGATAGACTCATAATAGCAACACTGATACTCCTATTAATCATGGAGCTTTTAGCAGCACTAACAACACCTCATCTCTGTGGGAGTCTAGTTTGGGTAAAACGGAATTCAGAATCACGCATAAGGAGACATTGTTATTGCCAGACATTATGTGGTACTGCGTGAATGAGAGGAATGAGTCCCCCAATGAATGAGGGCAAAAAATGACAGAATAAGGCTGTAACATAAAGGCAATGTGGAAAAAGCGGGGGCGAATCCTCGCGCATCTGTGTTTTTCTGGTGCGGTCTCTATGGGTGTTGTTGTGCAGGGTCCATCCATTCCTACAAGCTGGGGGGCTGGTTGGGATAAAGCCGTCATGCAGGACCTGTCAGTTCGCCACACAACCACCCGTCTTATCTCTCCTCTCCAATGCCTAGCCCTCTACACCCCTGCAGCAACACGCCACAGGAAAATATGAACAAACATGGAGATGATTGACAGGAGGGGTGTAGCCCCCCCCGGGCTTTTGATGATGCTCACGCTACAGATTTCTCAAGAGGGAGGGATAAGACAACAGACAGTTTATAGCAAATCAATAAGTCCCTTTTTTAATGACACAGTGGCTTAAGCTGACACGTCAACTGATCCCCCACTCCCACAATCACTTATATGCCTCACTGACCGCATGTCTTATAGTTTTACCATTGACCTGTGCATGTTTGCGTGTGTGTCTGTGTTTGTGTCCGTGTGTGTGCGTGTGTATGTGTGCATGTGAGTGTGTGTGTGTGTGTGTGTATGCGTGTGCCTGCTTGAGGAAACCAACAAGACGTGACTGGGGGTGCTGACCAGGGTAAGATTCAATTCCTCTCAGTTGGCAGAGGAACTAAATCGATCTTAATCTAGCCAGCTGTCGGTGATGAAGGTACCAGCCCTCAAAGTATAACTCTCAAGGTTTCTCCAACACTTACTGTGAGAGATCTATTGCCATCAGGCCATTACTACTCCGCTTTATCCACGCTGCGAGGTATGGGCGCACCAAACCCTGGTCATTAGTATTCTTTGTTCCCCTGCCAAATCAGACTAAGAGGTGATTGCTCCTCTGAACAATAATTAAATGATACTATGTGGCCATCCAAAAGGCGACAAATTGAGATACCAAAGGGAACTGGCCTCATCTTTCCCAACACTGGATGTGCTTTTAAAAATGTAATTAAAGCTGAAGACCGCAATCCATCTCCTCGACTAAGGTGCATTTTCCGATCATCCATTATGAGGTGCCATCAACGGGGGCTTCTTTGGTAAGTTAACAGCTCTTTTAACAGATCCTGTTCGAAGTATGGCAAACACATCTTTCTAAGTGCAATTGTTTGATTTTCTTTACGAGAACCTATACCATCCAGTTTGTTAAGCACTGTGGCGATAGCGGATTCCAATGACCGCTCCAAATCCACGGCAGCAATCTTGATCATCTATTCATTGTTCCGAACCTCACACAAGACAAAAGGCTGTGATTGTCTCGACCCTTGCCAGGTCGGCTGGAAATCTGTCCAAACGGGCGGAGGGACAGATGCATAAGCCAGAGCAAGTAAAACATGTCTCTCAGAATTGTCCGTTAGCCGGGCTGATTTGATGCAGTGGAGGACCAGAAAAGGATTCATAACGTCATTCTGTTTTAATCATCAGGCTACAGAACCCCTTGTCGTTAAAGTTTGGCCAAAATCCGACGCACTTGAGGAGAAAACACGTCTTAATGCTGGCATGTGTGCAGCACCCATGAGAGGGTGCATAATTAGCTGTCATTAGCTGTTGCAGAGAGCATCGTGACAGATCCAGCAGAGCATTTCATTCTGCCAATGCAGGCTGGCTGTGGTGGTCATGGAGGTAGTGGGTATGGTAAAGGTGGTGCTTGTGCTAGTGGCGATGCTGGTGGAGATGGTGGTGGCGGTGGGGTCAACACCCAGGGGAGAGAAATGTCAATGTTTGTGCTATTAAGACAAGAGAGGGTAGGGGGGGGGGGGGGGCTCCCACTGCTTTTGGATAGAGCTCAGCAGCCCTTACATGCGTTACACTGTGTGTTAGTCCAAGAGGCTTGTCATAGAAGGGAGAAGGCGAGTGACCCTGAAATCAAATTCTCTGGAGTAAAGGCTTGCTCTTTATATCCGGGAGTGGGAGTTTGAGGGAGGTCTCGCGAAAAGCCCACTTGATAAAGAAACAAAGAAACGTCCTTGTTTCATCTTAGCAAAAAGATAGTTTGTTCGCATCAGCTGGTACCAGCTGGTCGATTGTGTGGCGCTGATCCATTCATCTTTGCTGTGGAAGGCCGGATAAGGGTTCTGGTTGACGATACTAAACTGTTCCACTTCATTTATTTGGCCTTTTGGATTTCAGCTGAAGTGGAGGAAGCAATGGTCTTTTATTGCAGCACAGCCCAATCCAAAAGGTCAAGGGAACTGAGTGCACACAGCACAAAATACCTGGATTACACTGGTGGAGATTGGAACAGAGAAAATCCAACAGAATATAGAGAGCAAAGGTCTCCCCGTCGAGTCTTAAAAGAAGTTCCGCTAAAGGTTCAGCAAATGTTTTTAAAAAGTCAACATGTGCAAGTCCCACACTCACACATGCGCACCCGTGCATGCGTGCGTGCGTGTGTGTGCACGCATGTATATGTGCGCGCATGTGTGTGTGTGTGTGCATGTGTGCGCACGACTGTGTGCGTATTCCCCCTGCGTTTTAGTGAGTGCGTATGTGCATGCGTGCATGCTTTTTAGTCCGCGTGTGTATTTACCTTGAGGTGCGTGGCTCTCTTGAAGGCCTTGGTGCAGACCCGGCACACGTGGCAGCGGTCCTTGCCGTGGTTCTGCTTGCAGTGGCGTCGCAGTGCGTTGGCGTTCTGAAACATCTGGCTGCAGTAGAAGCACCGGTTCCTCAGCTGCGACTCCTCCTGGGCCTCCTTCACCCCCGGGGCCGCCGGCCCGTCCTCCACAAGCTGTGGCACAGGCGTCACGCACACGCTCAGAATAGATATGTTGTATATGTGTGTGTGTGTGTGTGTGTGAGTGCGTGAGATCACAGAGAATTACTCATTCATGGGAAAGCTAGGGGAGGTTATTTTACATGAACACACAACACAATACACTACACATACACTGACGTGGAATCCGTTGTCTGGCGCTCCGTTGGCTCCCTGGGGTTGATGGCAGACCAGGAGGACCGGCTGCACCGAGCCGGCTGACTGCCCCTGCAGGCCCGCGTCAGTAAGCACCCCAGGAAACGTCTGGCCCTAGAATGAAGGTGAAAAAAATCCTGTTTGGGAGCTGGGTGGTAGACCACGATAATATTACCTTGAATTATTCAGTTTTCCCCCTTGAACTCTCAGTGTTACAACAAACATCATTCAGTAAATTTTTTTAAATGGTGGTCCCCACATTTGTGCTTGAACTTCTCACAAGAAGTGAGTTTGGGGCGCGAAACCTCTGTGTGTGCTAGCTCACGCTGCGCTACGGTACGCTACGATGCGGTACGCTACGAGGCGGTACGCTACGAGGCGGTATGCTGGCCACATACCTGAGAGTTGAGGTTGAGCGTCACCCCCTCCAACATGCCCTGTGCCTCGGCCAGGGTCAGAGTCACGCTTCCGTCGGCGGCCACGCCTCCCTGAGACATCACCAGGCTCTGTGACACGGCGGTGTGTGATAGGCTGGTGCTAGACGGAAGGCTGGTTACTGAGGGAGAGAGAGAGAGAGAGAGAGAGAGAGAGAGACAGAGAGAGAGGAGAGAAGAGAGAGAAGAGAGAGAGAGAGAGAGAGAGAGAGAGAGAGAGAGAGGAGAGAGAGAGAGAGAGAGAGAGAGAGAGAGAGAGAGAGAGAGAAGAGAGAGAGAGAGAGAGAGAGAGAGAGAGAGAGAGAGAGAGAGAGAGAGAGAGAGAGAAATACTGTAAACAGATACAAATAACTGAGACAATTAAATAACTGAGACAAAGCAAAGATGGGTTGTCTAGTTGCAAAGCCTCAATATATTACATTTCAAAGCCAAATCAATGCTACAGGTGTTCCTGGTTTACACCTGAGCACACAACTCAACTCTCATCAGGCACGTTGATTTGAATATCTAAATCAATACCCCTACTACTCGAGCTCAGTGCTGGCGAGATGAGAGATGAGGATTGGGGGGGGGGGGGGGGAGATTTGATTATTCCTCAGCCTTTCCAAGAGCGACAATCAGACAAGCAGTTTTCAAAGGCGCCAAGCTCTTGAGGCCAGAGATCTCGCTCGCGTCTCAGTGACGCAAAGCCCGTTATCGGCTGATCACAGAGCCCTCCACGCAGCAGAAAAGAAAGGAGCGGCAGTGATCTATTCATACACAGCAAGCACATCACAATGCTTACAAAGAGACGCCTGCCTCCGAAGACAGCGACAGGAAGACTGGAGAAACGCTAACAAGTACATAGATGCGCACAGTGTAAACATAGATTGAGTACATGACACAGATGTGAACATTAGCATATAACGCATGGGAGCAGGAATACACACTCCCATGCATATTGACGATTTGATACACTCTTCGACATTTGCGAAAGATGCATGTGCACACGTACATGAGAATGTATCAGAGACAGGGATTTCAGTTTGCTTCTGGGGACTCGAGTTGCAATTAAGGCGCACACACAGCGACTCATGAATAAGCATTGTATATTTCTGGCCGCATTCCTTAGGGAAATGTCTGACGAGAGGAATGTCATTCCTTGCGTAACCCTGTGCCTCTGCTTCGCCCAGGGTCGGCTTAGCTCAGGAGGTAGAGCAGTTGTCTTGTAACCTAAAGGATGCTAGTTCAATCCCCAGCTCCTCCTAGCTGAGTCGATGTGTCCCTGAGCAAGACACTTAACCCTAATTGCTCCTGGCGAGCTGGCTGTCACCTTGCATGGTTGCCGTCGGTGTGTCATTGAACGATGGAAGTCGCTTTGGATAAAAGCGTCTGCTAAATGCCCTAACTAACTAACAGCCTGAGGACCTATCGGTGATAAGCCATGTCGTTACCTGCCTGCCGATGACGCACATCCCTACCTTGGAGATCACATGACTTACATTCGCAATCCATAAGCATGCAGTCAAATCAGTCTAAACATGTATTCTGTACACAGACCACCCTGATACATTAATGAGCACTGGGACGGTCTTGACTAATTATTTGTAATCCAAAGGTTAGTAACCTCCGTAGAGGCAGAGGACTGACAACAGTGTAGCTGGCTCTGTTTCTCTTTCTGTGCTTACTGGTATGTGCAGAGCGTATCACAGCCAAAACTATCACATTTGATTACATGTTGGGTTAAATCAGTATTTTGTGTGATTTATCCATACAGTCTATGGTATTAACGATTGAACCTCTTTTTCCCTAACTAGTCCAAACCATACTGAATAATTGCTTCTTATCTTGAAGATATTCACGCATTTGCAACATTAACTAGCAAATTGCAGCACGTAAAACCTGCAAACTAAAAACCCTGAACCCAGTTAGCACGGAAGGCTTACAATAAGAATAATCACATTGACACAGGGAACAAACAAATACTAAAAAAAAAATATTTCGATTAAAACGTTGATATGAATATGTATTGATGTGTGTAGGCTTATATATTTTTAAGAAACCTCATAGTAATATTATATATTAATCATTAATTCATTGCAAACATTTCAGTCATGTTGTTTGTATCAATTGACTGTATTCATATTTTGCAAAGTTTGGAAATGGGCTGGAATAATATTCACCTTAAAGTAGTTATATTTCTTACAATGCAGTCATGTTTTATCTATCCATCGATTGTATTCATATTTTACAAAGTTTGGAAATGGGCTGGCCTTATATTCACCATAAAGTAGTTATATTGCATACAATTCAGTCATCTTTTATGCATCCATTTACTGTATTCATATTTTATAAAGTTTGAAAATGGGCGATTCTCAGATTTTTTAACATATTCTTTGCTCTACATTTGTTTTGTTGGGGATGTAGATGATCCTTCAACAAAGTGGTTGGATTGTTTTAGATTTCTGCAAAAAGCAGCGAAAACAGTTCCATATTTACCATAACAATGTATGACAATTTTGAAAACGTGTAAGATTGAGCACCTCTCATTAAATAGGAAGGCTGACTCAGCGTGGCTCATTCTTGTACACAAACAGGAGAGATACGGGCTGGGCCAGCATTTCTACCCGTTGACCTGGAATGGTGTTGGATCACTCTTTCTCCATTCAACTCCAGTGAACTAACCACAGGCCGTTAGAGGAAATACATGTTAGTCTCTACCGTGAACCTCCTGCAGTCCGTTAGAGGAAATACATGTTAGTCTCTACCGTGAACCTCCTGCAGTCCGTTAGAGGAACTACATGCTAGTCTCTACCGTGAACCTCCTGCAGGCCGTTAGAGGATCTAATGCAAGTCTCTACCGTAAACAACCTATAGGTCGTTGTTGGAACTAAATTATTTTCTCTAACATGAACCATCTGTAGGCTAGAGGAGGAACTACATGCTAGTCTCTTATCATGAACCAGCTATAGGTCAAAGGAGCTACATGCTAGCCTTTATCATGAACCAGCTATAGGTCAAAGGAGCTACATGCTAGCCTCTATCATGAACCAGCTATAGGTCAGAGGAACTACATGCTAGTCTCTTCCACATCAGACTCACAAACAGGTGGTCATGGCTGTGACTGGTTGCCTACCTGTCAGGCCGGTGTTGTTGGGGCACTGAGGCAGCAGCTGGTCGCTGGGGATGGTGAGTGTGGCGCTGGTGGTCTGGGAGTTCAATGGGGATGTCAGCCTGATCCCGCTGTTCATCTCCTGTCCACCTGAGGCGCTGTGCTGGGGGAGCAGGTCCTGACCTACCAACCAACATGGTGAAAAACTTTGGTTAATCCATGTTCAAACTGTTCAAACATACAATGCATGTTTCTTAGATCTTAAGCAATTGCCCACAAAAGTGTTGTCATCAATTGATGCAGCTGCAGCACATTACGATACATCACATGTAAATTAATACAGCATTTATAATTTTTTCTGATATGTATTGCCAAGAAAATCAATAAAGTATACTGTTGTATATTTTCATAGTGTAACTCGCCGCTATCGATCTATGATGGTAACGAGAACTCTCAAGTCTGTTGACTTCAAACAGCAAATGCTAAGTAAGGCAATGCCATCGATTTCTGCAGTTCTCTTAATGTTTAATTCTAAATGTTACAAATATTTGTAACGTGGAAAGTACCATTTTTAGAATAACCATAGCATTTGTCAGCTATAAGTGATTACAATGCTTTGTTAGAATATCTAATTCGGGCAGACAGCCCTTGGCAATCGAGGTTTGAGACCGTGCACATTCGTGAGCAATCAGGGCATCATCATCCCTGATTTGGTTCAGGGCTTCCATTCAATCAAAGGTGCGTTAAATGGAACACTTCTCAACGGCTAAAACTAAGAGGTAGGACACGCTTATTTGCTTATGTCAATAGTTTCAAAATCTTGCTCTCTTCTGCACTCTTCAAAGATGTCCCTCTTTAAAACTCCCAAATAACACCAACAGTATTTTTAAAACCTTACTGTGACAAAAGTACATACATACGTATGTATTCTATCTTTATAAACCAATTCATCTAAATATCAGCCTTGACTTCCCCACTGAGCTCAATTCTTAGACAAACACAGTAAAACTGTCATGCAGCCAAGGGTGTTAAAGTTCACAGGGAAAAGTACATAGACACAGATGAAATTGGCAGTTGGAAGTCAAAAATATCTGGAGGGGAAAAAGATTTAAACGAAAAATATTCACTGTGCGGCATCCATCTGTGACTGAGGAACTGGCGGGGATTACAGGGCCGGCTGAAGTGCCTGGTTAGTGGTCTATCTCACCCCCTACCTCAGGGCCTGGTGGGAGGCTCAAGTGAGTGGCGTGGCTTGTCTGGCGAGCAGAAGGTTGCTGGATCCCTCCCCCGCTCCCCCCTCCTAGCCATGCGCTGAAGTGTCTCTGAGGGAGACGCCTAAACCTTGATATACATTCGCCGTGCATGAACCGCACGATCCTGCCTCGACCATAAATAACAGGGCCCCTGCGCCACCATGCATGCTGCGTCTTGCCTTAAAGAGCGTTTGCGAGCATGACGGCATGCAGCTCAGCAAGTGGAGCGGGTTGGCTGGTAACCGCAAGGTTGCTAGTTTGATCCCCGGCTCCCTGTCGAGGTGTCCCTGAGCAAGGCCCCTAACCCTAAACTGCTCCAGACGAGCTGGCTGTCGCCTTGCATGACTGACGCCGCTGACGGAGTGTGAATGCGTGCATGAATGGGTGAATGACAATGGCAATGTTGTGAAGTGCTCTGAGTGGCAACTGCTTACAAAAAAGCACTCTATAAATGCAGTCCATTTACCATTGACCATGACCTGCGTCCACAGCTCCCGACATGCTGGCTTTTGTCTCGCGCTGCTGACGCCACCGCCATGGTGGTGTGTGTGCGTATGGGTGGATGCGAGGCATCGGTTGTCAAGGCAGTTTTTACCTGATATGGTGAGCATGATCTCCTGGGTGTTGGCTGGGCCCACGGCCTGGCCCTGATGCTGGGCCTGGGCCTGGGCTAGAGCCTGGGTCAGGCTGGAGTTGTTGATGGTCAGGGTGATCTCGTGCCCGCCTCCACCGACACCACCCATCAGCCCCGATGCTCCGATCACGTGGCTGAGGTCCTGGGAGCCTGCGATGTGTGTGGGTTGGGGGGGTGGGGGGAGAGTGTCGCGTTGAATTGTTGCGCTCATGCCTGGTTTCATCTCTCTGTTCTCTCTTCTTTGAACGACGGCTTTCATTCTCGCAACTAATTAGATCTCACAAGCTTTGGGTGTCTTTGCTTCTTTGTTCTCGATGTGTTTCAAAGTAGGTGGACAGCGGAGGGAACATCACACACAGACACCTTGGGGCCCTGGACATGGTTACCAGCACTGCCGTGGGTTGCAGTGATTCTGATCTGGCTGAGGATAAGCACTCTTGCTTAAGAATACGGAACAATCCTGTCTCGTCTAGCAGGGTTTCTCACCGTGGTATTACATTGAGCTCCAAAAATAGATGTTTTTATTGGCCTTGAATATTACCCTGCACAAAAGAAAATTGTGATTGAAAAAAATATAGATTTATATTTGTAAAGGAGTACAAAAAGGTGCACTACCAGTGGTCCTCTTTGTACTCCTCATAAATATTAATCTATACTTTTGCAATCACAATTTCATTTTGTGCAGAGTCATATTCAAGTCGTTCCAGCACTCCTCTTTGGGCCATGACCTACCCGGGGCGTCTGGGTCTCCCAGGCCAGCCATGGTAACCTGGGCCGGGCTGATGGCGGTGGGCTGCAGGGCCAGGCTGGTCAGCGGGTGGAGGACCACGTTGGTGGGCCCCCCGTGGTCGGTGCCTGAAGTCATCAGGTGACCCCCGGAGTGGGTGATGAGGCTCCCGTCAGCCCCCAGCGAGTGGGAGAGGAGACCCCCCTGCTGCAGGGTCTGTTGGAGTAGGGCGGGGTCGATCTGAGAGAGAGAGAGCGAGCGAGAGCGAGAGCGAGAGCGAGAGCGAGAGCGAGATTAGATAAAGTTCGCTCCTCGTGGCGTCTGGATTGGAAGTGGAGGCCGGTGCTGCCCACCTGCAGCGTGATGTTGTTGATGGTGGTGCCGGCGTCCATGCCTGAGATCTGGACGTTGGGACACACCAGGTTGGTGGGGGTCAGCTGCAGGTGGATGCCCTCCAGGGTGGCCAGGCCGTCGGTCAAGGAGACGGTCAGGTCGCCCCCTGCAACACACACGCGTGCATGCCGGCACACATGCAAACAAATGCACACAGACACACGCAGTCACGCACACACACACACACAACCATTGTCAACCAGGGATCCCCAGTGATATAACATTATGCCGTGCCACAGTGTTTACCAATGATGACTCAGACTCTAACAACATTTTCCATGAAAAGGCTTGGTTTCCATTTTGTATTTAAAAAAATAAGAATGTTGATGAAATTAAATGAAAGTTACAGAGTGAAAGAGAGAGACCTACAGAACGAGAAAGAGAGAATGAGAGAGAGAGAGACTAAGTGGACAGCGACAGAGACTACAGTCCACATTAGTGATGCAAGTAAAATGTCTATGAGCTCACTACCACCCGACCCAGGGATCCTTTACAGCCCTGCGACCAAAAGGAGCCTCATTCACCACTTTAAGGACAATCACACACACAGACACACACATAATCACTCAGGACCATACATGCATTGCAGCCACACACACACACACACACACACACACACACACACACACACACACACACACACACACACACACACACACACACACACACACACACACACACACACACACACACACACACACACACACACACACACACACACACACACACAGAATCTATGCTGTCTCCCCCTGGCAGTTATGAAATAACATATCAGGAGTCCTGGCAAGAGTGATGAAAGTGTTTGAAAATGATATTAAATTTCCTATTCTTTGAGTCCTCCCCTCCATCTTATCTCCCGCGCGGTCTCCCCTCCCCCATCTTCCTCTTCGTCCCCAGAGTGCAAAGAGTGCGTTGATCCGTCACAAACACATTCAGCGCCGGCTGCTGCTTGATTATCTCCTTTCCCGCTGCGCTAACTTTGGAAACCCCACCACTTAGCAATCACACAGAGCTACACGCACAACATGTTTCGGGTTCGCACTTCTATATACGGATGGCAGAGCGATGGGTGCATCCTCAGCCAGGAGAAAAACTATGGAAGGATACGAGACCGTCACAGACACGTGCACACACCCACATCTGCATAAGCTTAAGGAGGTAACTCCTTTAGTCCCAAAGTGGTTCAACGGTTAACAACACCATCAATCTAACCAGACCGAAAGGCTTGATGCACTGCTGGTCCCTCTGATACAACCCCACTTCCCAGTGCTAATACAAATCTATCTGCTGGCCTTTCAATTACACTCAGGAAATGTACTGTGCGCGCGCGTGCGTGCGTGCGTGTGGTTTCTCATTTCAGACCAATTTGTCACCTTTATTATATTATGTTGCATCAAGTTATAGTCTGTACACTTTTTTCTATTTTCTGATCTCATATTACCCAACCAATTACCCCACAACAAATGCCTTGCATGGGGGGGGGGGGGTGTTACGTGTGTGTTTTTCCTCTGCTGTCTCGTGTGCTGTTCCAGGTACCACCCTCCCCATCGGAGTGGTCAGACACACCTGCAGCCCCTCAGCAATCAGGTGGATTGCTATAAAGCTGCAGGGATGAAAGCAGACGGGTGGGCCAGATAGGCCAACAGAGTTGGGGTCGCTGTCGGTCGCGAGTCAGAGCTGCGTGGCGCTCTTCGTCGTGGCACTGCTCCCTCAGTGGAGGCATAGTGTTATTGTTTGTTTCCGTCTGAACATAGGACTCATTTATGGTCAATAAATGGTATATTGGTTTAAATCCTGCTACTCTCTTTCGTTCTTTAAACACCCGCTTTAATATTAATTGTTGCCCCCCCCCCCCCCCTCTTCCCCCTGGACACCGCAGGAGGGGTCGTAACAGGGGGTCACTTGGTAAAAACCACGATCTGGATCTGGAGCCTACCCGACATGGAGGCCGGCAGGATGGCCTGTCCCACCAGCCCCTGCTGCAGCAGGCTGGGGTCGAACTGGCCCGTGAGCACGTGGTTCCCCGGGAGGTAGATGTTGGGGTCCGAGTTGGAGGCGTGCAGGAGCCCCACCGACTGGAGGCCCTCTGTGCCCAGCTGCTGGTGGTGCTGGTGCAGGTGGAGGTGCTGGCCGGCTCCTGAGCCCTGGCCCCCGTCCGCGTCCTGTCCCTGGTGGTTGGCGTGCACCCCGATGGAGGAGGTGGAGGTGGTGGAGTTGGAGGAGGAGGAGGAGGAGGAAGAGGAGGAGGCCGCCGCGGCGTTCCTCTTGGACCGGCGGACCTCCACGTTGGGCCGATAGTGGCACTGGATGTGGGTCTTGCGGTGGCCGGAGGTGCGGAAGCGGAGCTCGCAGAAGGGGCACTTGAAGGGCTTGGAGCCCGTGTGCAGCCTCATGTGAACCTTCAGGCTGCCCTTGGTCGAGAAGGAGGTGTTGCACATGTGGCAGCTGAACAGCTTTTGTCCTTCAGCGGAGAAACACACAGAGGAACAGGCATTAGAGGCAAACCTCAGGGGACCAATACAGAGAAACAGGCTTCAGAGGCAGGACTCAGCCGACAAACTCAAAGAGAAACAAGCTTCAGAGGCAGGACTCAGCAGACAAACTCAAAGAGAAACAGGCTTCAGAGGCACTCAGCAGACAAAAATACTGCTTTCAACCGCAGACTTGAAATAGACCATAGGAAGAAATGACTATATAATAAGAGAACTCCTTGATGAAATTATCTTTTAACTTGACATTACATCCAACCGTTCACATTAAAAAGTTAATTAATTTTGAGGGCAGAAGAGGGTAGTGGGTCCATTGACGAATTGGTTCTGGTAAGAGAGGAGAATTTCCAGTAAGACCACCGTTCCATTCCACTCTATTCCCTTCTCCTGGGTCTCTCCGCCCAGACGTCTGGAAGTGAAATTGCATTTACGTAAATCACACAACTAACGACATGAATGTAATGACTTAGTACAAGGGGGGTGAAAAGCTGATGAATGTGTTAAGAAACCACCATTCCAAAGTTGCCCTCAGGTTCCCTCCTTTCCAGGACTGTATAGGAGGCTAAACACGTGTAAGCGGCATTTGCGCACGTCTAAATGGGAGTTAACGCAACTTAAGAATTTGCTAGTGTAAAGAGTTGTTATTTTACCAGCGCAAGCCGTAGCATTTTATAGATTGTGCTGCATTTTCAGCATTAACAGTATCTGTGACACGGTACCTGTGACCAATCTGCTAGCCAGCACTATCTGTCACAGGTTGACTGGCGTGTCTGGATTCCTATCTTATGGAAATACAGCGATTTCTAAATCAAAAAGGAAAGCCTCTTCCTGTCGTTGCCAAGAAAAGGTCTCGAGAGGAGAGATAGAGAAGAGAGAGGAGAGACAGAGAGAGAGGAGTGAGAGCGAGGATAGACAGAGATGAGAGACAGAGAGAGGAGGAGACAGATGAGAAAGACAGAGATTTCTAAATCAAAAAGGAAAGCCTCTTCCTGTCGTCTGCCAAGAAAAGGTCTCGAGAGGAGAGATAGAGAAGAGAGAGGAGAGACAGAGAGAGAGGAGTGAGAGCGAGGATAGACAGAGATGAGAGACAGAGAGAGGAGAGACAGAGAGAGGAGAGACAGAGAGGAGAGACAGAGAGAGCAGGAACAGATGAGAGAGGACAGAGAGAGGAGAGACCAGAGGAGACAGAGAGAGGAGAGACAGAGAAAGGAGAGACAGAGAGAGCAGAATAAAGAGAGAGAGACAGAGAGAGGAGAGACAGAGAGAGGAGAGCCAGAGAAAGGAGAGACAGAGAGAGGAGAGACAGAGAGAGCGGGAACAGAGAGAGGAGAGACAGAGAAAGGAGAGACAGAGAGAGGAGAAACAGAGAGAGGAGAGACAGAGAAAGGAGAGACAGAGAGAGGAGAGACAGAGAGAGGAGAGACAGAGAGAGGAGAGCCAGAGAAAGGAGAGACAGAGAGAGGAGAGACAGAGAGAGCGGGAACAGATAAAGGAGAGACAGAGAGAGCAGAAACAGAGAGAGGAGAGACAGAGAGAGGAGGAACAGATAAAGGAGAGACAGAGAGCAGAGACAGAGTGAGGAGAGACGGAGCGAGGCGAGACAGCGAGAGGAGTGACAAAAACAAAATAATAATAACAATCCAATACAGCAGGTCTCTGCACACTCTCCTCTAGATGGGACGACCCCAACCTAGACGGGAGCGGAATTCAGAATTTGTCCCTGACCCTGACCATAGAGGGTCAGGGACGTTGATTGGATGTTGAGTTGCACGGAGTGGTTGGAGAGCTCAGCGGCTGACCTGTGTGTGTCTTCACGTGGCAGTCCAGAGTGGACTTGACGGTGAAACTCTTTCCACACTCGTCACATTTGTACGGCCTTTCCCCCGTGTGGATGCGAATGTGCCTAAAAGACAAGAGACGGAGAGAGAGAAGGCAAGTGAGAGACGGGAGAGTGGGAGGCCATTAAATACAAGAAAAAGTGCCTTGTCATATTTGCTCACTGGGAGACAAAATATAATGAGAACTGAATATAATTCAGGCGGAGTAAGCCTCACACACACATACACACCCACACACACACACACACAGTGGGACGTTTCTTGCCATTACCGCCTCACTGCAGTTAGTCTTCCGTATGCTTGACAAATTCGGGCAGCTGGGAGATTAAAAGTGGCCACGCACTGGCCATATTAACACATTTGTCTCTGGAAATGGTAAGACGTGGGCTGAGAGAACTCAGTGAAAATTGCCCCAATCATTTTAAACCGCTGTTCGCTAATTCATGAGCTTGAGGAACAAAGAAAGAAAAGGCTAGATGGAGAATTAACGATTAATTACAGCAAATAAACCATTGATTATTAAAGTGACGGACAACAGGATTGAAAATTTTAAAATAATCATAACATATCACAGAGTAAATAAAATATGTCTGTCATCCAGCACAAAAATAAATGAACTACCGATAACTTTTCTGAAAGAAAGTGTGTGTGCTTCATCCCAGCAGCCCATGAATGGCTCACTTCCTGTTGGTCTCTGAGTCTTCGCTGAGCTGGTGCTCGAGGACCGACCATTAGCATTTGTTGTCGTTAGTCATTTAATTTATATTTCATTAGATCAGTCGGCGGCTAGAGGGGATGTGAAGAGGTTGAGAAACAGATCTAATATGAGAGGATGAGAGGGAGCAAGAGACGCAGAACAATAGAGCGAGAGAGGACGAGAGCCCGAGGGGGAGGCTGGAGGCTGGAGGCTGGAGGCTGGAGGCGTGTAGAATGTAGCTTCTACCGGAGGTGGTGTACACTTCATTCAATGCCATCTAAACTGAAGTCATGGTGTCTCAAGTGCAGTGCGTAGCTCCAATGGAGTGTGAACCATTTTAGTTCTGTGCCTGGATACCTTATGAATTCTAGACCTTGCATTATTATTAAAAGAGAACTCTAATTGTAATTTAACCTATAGCAATAATGTGGAAACACCAGTCGATAATGTAACAAATTTCTGAGCGCATAATATGATAACGTTTTGGCTATAATTTTACAACGTATAACATTCGTTCGCCACAAATGACTCTTAAAAGCAGTGCAAACATTTTTATATTTTTTAACCATACAGCGAACAAAAGGCAACAGGCTGATTATCATTTAGGGGGCCACTCAATGACATGCAGAACTGTCATCAACATCCTCACTGAAGTGGTGTGAGAAATATCGACTTTCTACTCCTCATTCACATATAAGGTAATTTACATTTCCTACAGAGAGAAAACTACCTCAGGGGTGGTATTATTCAGGAGATTTTCAGGGTACAAATGTCAGGATATGTTGTTCACACATACGTCCTATCAGGAGAATATCAGGACTTACACGTGTGTCTGAAAGCAGCTAGTGTTTAAGCATTTGATTACATTGTAAAATTTGTCAATTTATGGTAACAGGGGTAATTGTTCAATGGGAAGTGTAGTATACTTTGCATGCAAATCAATTAGTAAATAGCTTTTACTGTTATTCAGGGCTGAAAAGTGCATTGACATTTTGAAATGCAAGGCAACTACTATTGTTTAATTGAAAAATAATAATCATCATTGTGATTAAACATCTTTTCTAGTGTCCTGGCCAAGACAGGCAGAAGTAGCCTACAGTCACACATAGCATATAAACAAAATATAAAACAACTAAAACAGTCCACAGGGGGGAGGGGGGGATCTCAGTATTGCAAGACATTTGGGGAGAATGAAGGAGGGGAGTAATGTTAAGTTTGAGCAACAAAGTGTAAAGACATTTCGGGAGGCTCAAGGAGGAGAGTAATATTACATTTGAGCAACAAAGTATAGTCTTGTGGTGGCCACTATAGACATAATTCACCATACTGTGTTATTGATATGTTTCGTTCTGCGTTATAGGGACACGGTCTCTTTAAGAATCACGTGACTTCTGTGTTGATATGCCAGTCGGTGCGATTAAATTTAACGTTTTTCTATATGTCCAAATGAACGCCGTTGCTTGTCGAGCTGAGAAATTGTCTCTTCCCTTATTTATTGCAATTTCTACAGTCTATAGACAAAACGTGTTACCTGGCAGTTTGTCGACGTGTTTAAAAACAGCATCTTACCTGGGCAAGTGTCGCTTCGGTGTGTGCGTTCTTACCTGCGCTTCGTGTCGCTTCGATGTGTGCGTTCTTACCTGCGCGTGTGCCGATGGCGGAGCCGTTAAACGTCTTTACCTGTGCGTGCGTGCGTATGTGCGCTTCCGTGTATGTGTCGCACTCGCTGCCTTTGTGTTGACGTGCAGTGCGCGCACGTGCGGGCGTGCTTGTGTGTGAGTGTAGTGTGTGCGCATGTGCTTGCTTGCGGTGTATGTATGCGTTCGCGCTTGGCACATGCGCACTTGAGTAACTTTGAGCAACTGGTGCGACAGGCCTGCTGTTATAGTAGTAAGATTATCTTATTTTATAAATAAAATGATTTGCGACAGGTGTTTTGGTGAGGCCAGGAGAGGCTGCAAAGATGGTTCGATCACCCAGTCATGTTAAAAGTGACAAAAACAGTTTAACTGAATGATAAAAATACTAACCAGGGGGAAAACTTCAATGTTCGAATGAAGACTAACAAGTGTGTGAACATAATTCAAACAAAGAAAAATAATAATTCTAAATGTGAACTTTACCTGACGAGGTCGCTGGGCTTCTTGAAGCTCTTGGGGCAGAAGTTGCAGCAGTTGGCGAACTTAGGCTCCGCCTGCAGATCCACATCCTTGTCCTTGATCTCGCTGATGCGGTCGCGCTCCGCCGCCGACTGCGACAGCACGCGCTCCGACACGGTGGCCGTGTCGCCGGGGTCGTTGGCCAGCGCCGCCGCCTGCTCCTCCGTGAAGGTGATGATGTTGGCGCCCCGCCGCTTGCCTAGGGTCCCCCGACTCTCTTCGTCTTCGTCGTCATCCTCGTCGTCCTCCTCCTCTTCCTCTTCCTCCACCGCCACGTTGGCTCCGTCCAGATCCACGACTGGGGGTGTTTGATAGCGTTGGCGCATACAAGTTAGCAAGGGGGTCTGAAAGTGCTTCGGTTTTATTGGTTATTCAACAACTAGAAATGTGAAAATGGCATTCACACGAATGCACAAATTAGCCGAGGAAGCAGATGAATCTGCCAGCTCGTATTCCATTTGCTTGGCATATATACGTCTGGCCGTTTGGACGGGTTTCTGGCCGATCACAACCGTTTGTCGGGATCACAAACGCCCCGAGGGCGCCCTAAGGGAGCGTCAATGAGGCATTTTTGGAAAACAACACAACGCTGCCACTGATATGTCAACTGTTGTATTGCAGTGATTGGAACCAGGTCCATGCGATCGCATCCAGAGGCATTTTGGAAGTTCAAAAAATGAACTGAGATGTGAAACTTGATGCTAATTGAAAATTGGTCTGCGTTGTCAGGCCAGAGAGAGACTGAAAAAACCGTGGCAGGAAATACAGGTAGCACAGCAGAATGAGGGTCTGAGGCGGTGATTTAACAATAACATCAGTCGCCAGCATTAGCCGCAGCTCACCTCTCTCCTCAACGTGGTGGATCTTGCGCATGTGCTTCCTGCACAGCAGGTTGGTGCGGAAACCTTCGCCGCACAACGCACACTTGAACGACTTGACGTGGATGACCATGTGACGGTTCAGGCTGCCGTTGGTGGTGAACAGGGCGCTGCACGCGTTGCATTTGAACGGCTTCACCCCTGCACACGAGAAGAGCAGAAGAGATGAGGCTGATTAGGGGATTAAGACAGGTGTGTGTGTCTGTGTTTTACCCGGGTGCGTGTATGATTTACCTGTGTGTGCCGTGTGTTTCTGAGTCTTACCTGTTTGTGTGCATGTTTTAACTGTGTGTATGTGTATGTGTGTGTAGTTGTGTTTGTGTGTGTGCATTCAAGCATGTGCATGTGATGGTGTGTCTTACCTGTGTGTGCATGTTCTATTGTATGCGTGTTCGTTTCTTTGTGTGTGCGTGCGCTTCTGCATGTGTTTGTGTGTCTTACCTGTGTTTGTGAGTGTGTTTGTTTGCATGTGTATGTATTTGTGGGTTTAACCGTGTGTTCATGCTTTACCTGCATGTGTGTGCGTGTCTGTGTGAGTATGTGTGTGTGCGTGTCTGTGTGAGTGTGTCTGTGTGCATGTGTTTGTATGTCTTACCCGTGTGTGTGTTCAGGTGGGACTTGAGCACCCCGGCAGACACGAAGGCGCGCTCACAGATCTGGCACTTGTAGGGTTTCTCCCCGGTGTGGGAGCGGACATGTTGCTTCAGGTGGCTGGACTTCTTGAAGCCCTTGTTACACCAACTGCATCTGAGGAGTTGGTGGGGGGGAAAGGGTTAGATTGCTGCAGTTGTTGTTGTTAAGGGGGGGTTGAAAGTGATGATTCCTGGACGAAAAGTTCAGGGTTTGAACCACACTGTCTGCAGTCTACTTGCTACCTACCTGCAATTTAGTGGAATTGACTGGCCAAGATAAACTGTTTGGATATGTCAAATGATTCAAGCTTGCAGATGGTCTAATCTGTCTGCTGGTGCCTGGTGGCAGATGTCCCTGTTGGACCTGTGGGCATCCATGAGCAAGATGCCCTCTGACCCCTACCAGCTTCCAAAAACAATGCTCTGTACTGTAATGAAAGTCTCTTCTTGACTGGAGGTGCCTGCTAAATGTGACTGAATAATGAACAGCAAAAGAGTGGTTGTCCTTCCCGGTCCACATTGACCAATTTGGTGGACCAATCGTGAATGGAGTTATTCATGGTAGTGTAGAATTACACTCGCACACATTAATCAAACCCCCATTATATACACCCCTTCTCAGCTCAGGGGATGAAGAAAAACACAGTGAAAAAGGATTTATTTTCACGAGTCACCAAACAAAAGTACTACACAAACGCACACACACACACAGACTCTCAGGCGAGTGGTTATTTAGCAGCTCCTCTAATGTTGAAACGCTGCTTTGTAGGCCGGGTTGGCTCTAAGGGACCACGGTTGAGGGAGGCTTGTTTCCCACTAGCATCCGAGCCGGCAGAACTCAAGCACTGCTCTCAAAGTCTGTGTATTTACAGTTGGTGCAATGGGCAAATCAAAGGGCAGAACTATCCTCTGAAGGACACCATGGAGGCTGTGAATGTACCAAACTCCGACCCAAAACGTACCAAAAAACGCATCCGCTTTTAACTGCAACCAGGAATTGTGAAGATAGGTGGGTCCTAATCATTCATTTTTAGGTAAAAATGCAACGGTAAGGGGCAGGAGGCCGGTGTTTGTGGAAGACATCAGAGGGGTCGTTGTTCTTTGCTAAAGTCCTCTGTGTGTCACGTCCCGGGCCTCCTCTTTCCATCTCCTTCAGTCTTTCATATGTTAAGAGGGTTTCATCCTGGCGGGAAGAGCGCAAACAATCCAGAGAGAAAGAGCCGCGGGGTGGGGGGGGGGGGGGGGGGGGTTTCTCATCGGCCCCTCCCATTGTGCACTCTCAGCGGGCTGACTGCCTCGTGACCTAGCGAACACAGGCCCCGTACTGCCACTATCATCACATGATCACAACCGCGCAAATGAACTGAGTAATGGTTCCTTTTAAGACTCCGGTATCATTCCTTTCCTAAGATAGGGAAGGAAGAACAAGAAAAGAGACCGAGAGATGGTGGAAAACTGCATAATGCATGAGGGCTGACCCCCGCCGCTCCGAGGACTGCTCTAAAAGATAACCGAGGGAGACCAAGACTATTTGGTGGTGTATTTTAGGTGTTGTTGTTGTTGTTGTTGTATTTCCCCCCCAGGTAAGACAGTAGCAGATCAAATCACATCAAATAATCTTTTGTTTTTTTCCCGGGGGAACCTCAAATGATCTGTTATCGCCCCTCAAAAGAACGAATGAAACAACATAAGTTCTGAAATATGCTCCCCCGCTGATATTAGATGATGCTCTATCCCAGACAAGAGGAACAGTGGATATCTGTACCCTAAGGAAAGTGTTGGGAGTAGCGCACTCGTAAAAAACAACAAGCTACCACACCAAAAGGTGTGTTCTCATAGAACACACACACATGCATGCACACCACCACCACACACGCACACACATGCATACACAGACGCGCACGCACACGCACACACATGCATACACAGACACGCACACACAGGCACACACGGATGCACAAACACGCACACACCCACCTGTAGGCTCTCTTGCTGTTGTCCTCTTCCTCCTGGTAGTCCTGCGACTCGGACGTCAGCTGCAGCTCCGTTTGGTCGCTCTGCTGGAGCAGCTCGGCGGTCTGCAACAACAACAACAAAAACAAACCACCGGGAAAGACCTTGAGACCAAACGAGACGTGACAAGACAAATAACAGCCATTTGTTTCTTAGTATGCATGTGTGCGTGTGTGAGTGCATGTGCCTGTGTGCATCCACAGCCATCTGCCCGTCATTGTGTTTTCTCAAATTGTCCTGGTCGTCCCGTCAACACGTGCTCTCAGCCTACAAACCTGCCATCACAGGCACTCTCATGGATGGAGGAATACAGCAAACGGGAGCACCAGGCGTAACACATGAAGGTGGGGCCCTCGCCAAGGGGAAGTGGGGACGGGGGACGGGGGACTCACCACCTCTGAGCTGGTCACATGGAGCAGGTTCTGGGGGTGGTAGCTTGACGACAGGGCCTGGGACTCCAGCGTGCTGGAGTCCTGGAGCTGTTGGACGTTGGAGAAGTGGGGCTGCTGAGTGTAGCCCTCGGTGATGGTGAAGCCTGGGAGGAGGAGGAAACGCAGAACCTCAGACTAACCAACTGACCGGAGCTGGGTCAAAGTATCGGTCATCGCTCTGGCTGTGATTGTTCTTGCTGAAAAATACGCTGTGATTGAGGCTTAACATTAATGTTTTGGAACGTACAACACAACATGCCTGTGTAAGTGAGACAGAGAGAGACAGAGAGTGTGTGAGTGAGTGAGTGAGTCAGTGTGTGTCAGTGTGTGTCAGTGTGTGTGTGTGTGTGTGTGTGTGTGTGTGTGTGTGTGTGTGTGTGTGTGTGTGTGTGTGTGTGTGTGTGTGTGTACCTTGCGTGAGAGCTTGCTGGTCATAGGTTGGCTGAGAAAGCGTTTGAGTCTCAAACTGGCTGATGTTTTGGGGCAGAGCATGTTGATTGGTCACATAAGAATCTAGTGAAGGGACACAGCAGGGGGGAAGGGGACACAGCAGGTTAGACTAGTACAGCTCCTCCACATTGGGATCGATACAGAGTATATATAAAGCGGTATATAGGCTTTGGGTCCTTACACTTTCCACCACATATTTAAGCAGAAGAGAGGAGAGGATAGAGGAGAAAAAAGTAGAGGAAAGAGGAAGAGGAAGGAGAGGTTGAGTAGAGGAGAGTATAGTAGAGTAGAGTGAGAGGAGAGGCAGAGTGTTGATTCTCATATAAAAATGACATTTTAGCAGGTGAAATGACAATACAAATGATCAGTTAATTATGCTGCAAGCTGCTGTATAAATTAATTTTACAAGCTGCTCATAAAGGCCAACAAAACTTTGCTTCACTACTTTCTAAAAGCCAACTTTCCAACTAAAGATTTAATAGAAAGTCTTTCTCCTCGGGGATGCTCCCCCTGGTGCGAGGAGTCAGGACTGGCCGGCTATGCATTATGTATCGCCATTAAACACACAATACAAAAGAGAGATTTGGAGGGAAAATGTCCTAGAAACAATGAAATAATAGCTGACGCAACTGCCAATTGCAAAGGGCTGCCTGAGTCCCAAACATCTGCCAATGTCACACTGTCTACGCAACAATAAATCATTACAGTCTAATTATTTATGTTTCTGTTTAAAACCCATTGTGTATGCCTTCGACCCCAGCTAAAATATTCAGAGGGTCACAAATCCTGAACTGCCTCTGAATGGATGCACCCTGATGGTACTGGGGAGGGGTCTGGGCTGTTTAGGGAGGGAAGGTAAGATTTGGATTGTATAGAATAAAGAAAAAAGCAGACAAAAAGCCGATGCTGAGAATGCAGAGAAGGGATGGCGGTAGGGGGGGACGGACGTTGTGCACTGGAAATGAACAGCACTTCACGCACAGTGGTTTGTCCACCAACCACTCCTCTGAGGCGCTCCAAGGGACAAAGAGCAGCAGTGCTTTAACACAGCCCTTGACATTTGCGCTAGGAGGAGTAGAATCCACACGAGCTAAGTGAGCCATCGGGGACCCGGGACTGCATGCTTTTCATGCAAATCCAGTTGATGCAATTAACCTTCAACATTCAAAACTCCATATGCCGTAACTATATAAGCCTTCCCCACAAGCTTTCGATTAATGAGGAAGAATAATGTTGCTCGGGATAAACCTAAGCTTACTAGCGAGCGCACACAAACACACACACACCTACACACACACACAAACATACATAGACACACATTCACAGATTGACTGAAGGAAAGGTGAATCGGGAATACGAGAACGTCCAGAGAGAAGGATTTGGATGGGTTTATCCTGTGGTGATAATCAGACTCTCTGATTCATCGGGGTCATGACCACGAAGATTGTGAGAAGAGAAGTGTTTCCCGGAAGAGAAATGGAGTCACAGCCAGATGAAAAGGGTCGGGTTGACGGCCTTACCCTCCGTCTGTATCAGCGGCTGCTCGCTAAGCTCCGCCTCCAGAGTCTGCTGTCCGCCGCCCACCCCCTGCGCCTGGCCTAGTTCCAGCATGCCTTGCTGCTCCCCGCCCCCGGAGGCCGCCTGGCCTTCCAGGTCCTCATCTTCGATCTCCACCTGGATCTCGTGGGACACGGTTGTCCCCCCCAGGGAGTCTTCAGGGGGCTGGGGCTGCAGTTGCTGGGCCAGCTCGTACCTGGGGTGTCAGAAAGGCGATTTGTTGATATTTTCACGATACAGCTCGACGTAAAGTGCGTTTGCGATAGATCAGTGTGTTGTGACGGGGCTTAGGTGGTCTCTGTGCAATTTGTCCACCCATCCCGTCACCACGAACACGATTAAAGGCAGTAAAGCAATCTTACCCAAAATGCACACGAAACGACGAGTCAACCTGGAGAGCGAATGGCGAGACTGAGCTAGCGCCAGTGGAACGATGTCCAAAGAGTTATAGATTATTATGCTTAAAAGCGGTTGGTGTATCGCAACCAGCTGAAAATATTGCTTAATTTTTATTTTCGTATCTGGTTGCCCTCTTTGCCTTTTCCCTGCTCGACCAATCAGCACTAAGTCGGCACAAACCTCCTCAAAGAAAGGCAACACATAGCTAAGCCCTAACCCCTGGGAGGACTTCAAGTCTTTGCGTATGTGACGGTCAGCGACTGGCCGAAAGGCTGTGAGCTGGTCTCCGAGAAGCGTCAGGAAGAAGAAGTGTAATTTGGCCTTCAGTTGAAACTTGGGCGCTATGGTGTAGTCAATAGAAATTGACTGCAGTGCAAGGGAGCAATCATACCATCATTATCTTTCCACAGAGAAGCAATCAAACCGACTCAAGCCGGTGTGCTTTAAACGCATTGTTTACAGTTTACGCAAATCAATCCGTGCTTATCTATGTCCACTTATCTTATATAGATTGTTCTGTTCTCTCATAGAGATAATTGCTCATGATTCATCTCCCTCCGGCTCACCGGATTAGTTCTTCGAAGTATGGGCATCACTTAGGTGACCACATTTGTTGTTGACTACAGTGTTTACTTCTCGATGAGACAGGATTGCGAGCGATTAACCTCATCAACTTTATCATTATCCAGGAAACGTCCACGGTCACTAAACATTTAGTGTGCAGGGCAACGCCTCCAACATTAACATCCCCTTCTTATCACAACCGTGGGCAACTACAAAATCTATCTAACAATCCAACGACATTTGCGAGTGTGCACATGGCCAGGTGTTCCCACCCTACCCTACCCCCCCTACCCCCCTCACCCCCTTCCCACACACCACACACACACACACACACACACACACACACCTGTGCGTCTTCATGTGCTTCCTGCAGTTGGGCGAAGACTTGAAGGTCTTCTGGCAGTAGGGGCACATGTAGGGCCGCAGGTCACTGTGCGTGGTCATGTGACGCCGCAGGCTGCCGCTGGTGGTGAAGGTGGTGTCACACATCAGACACTTGTAGGCCTTGAGGCCCGAGTGGGTGCGGATGTGGGCCTTCAGCACACCGGAAGAGGCGAAGCCTCGGCTGCACTGGATGCATTTGTAGGGCCGTTCCCCTGTGTGGGACCTGGGGGGGGCGCGCACACACACACACACACACACACACACACACACACACACACCACACACACACACACACCACACACACACACAACACACACACACACACACACACACACACACACACACACACACACACACACACACACACATTACAGATTAGCATGGGGTACCAAGCACCGCATTTCAACAACCCAACGAGAGAGAAATATCAGAAATTTCAGAACAATGGGAAATCATCAACTCAAAAATGTAGACAATATTTTAACATTGTAAATGTCATGATGAAATCGATAAATCGAGATTGCACAGATGACAGAAGGTCGGCCTGCAGCATTACTACCCTTTGCAGTACAAGTAACAACTCACATCAAGCACCTATGAGAACGCTCACAACATTCAACAACTAAAGAAAGTGCTGGGCGTTAATAATGAATGGGGCCGTGTGAGTGGTAGCTGAGTAGTGTAGTGTTCCTCCCGGTTGAGACCCAATATGTGTACTTTATGCTGTTCATATTGTCGATCTGTAGTCCCACTAGCTCTGTATGTTGCTGTGGTCATTTCATTTGGGGTTTCTTCAAACGCCCTGGTTTAACTGAAGATAATGTTGTGGCAGAGAGAGCGAGAGAGACTAGTAATAAAATAGGATTTGCAGAACGGTCTTTTTCCCCCCATCAATGGAAAGGGCACGGTAGTGACCGGCCTCGGGAGGAAAGAAGAACGGATGCCTTAGCGATTTCTCACTTTTTAAGGTTAATGTTCTGCCCTAGCCAAGGTCGCCATACGAGATCACCCACAATGAGGAAAAAAAAAGGAAAATGTTTAACCTTAGCCCTGATGGTAAGACTATTAAAGTTGGCTCTGTGTGGTCTCTTGAAGTCAAGCCATGAATGTGTGAATGAGATAGAAATGTAATTTCCATGAAAGGGAAGCTTCATAGACAAGAGTTATATGAGCTGAATACTTAGGCTAACATAGTAAAAGTAATTTTATTAAAACGCATAAAAATTATAAAAAGCATTTTAATCAGTGTATTTTGATATTTGAGATCCGAATCCGACTACAGAATGAATATTACTTTCCGTAAGCTAAACTCAAAGTTTGAATGTGGTCTCTGCCTCCTTCTCATCACATATAATTGGCTAGCTTGAATTTTTATAAGTTTACAATCATGTGTTCGCCGGAGGGGAACCAGCCAAATGGCTCCCTTCTCATCTCTTTTGAGATCTTTCACTTTAAAAATAAAAGCCTTCCAGCGTGTTACCCTCCCCACCCCAACCCCTTTCAAATCATGCCTCAGAAAACAATTCCATTATCTCCTCATTTGGCCCGTTGCCTTCATAACCTCTCTCTGTACTGACAGTGTTGAATATGGAGATGGAGAGAGAGAGAGAGGGGAAGCAGAAGATAGAGAGCGAGAGAGAAAGCAGAAGAGAGAGAGAGGGAAAGCAGAAGAGAGAGAGAGAAAGCAGAAGAGAGAGACAGAAGAGAGAGAGAGAGAGAAAGCAGAAGAGAGAGAGAGGGAAAGCAGAAGAGAGAGAGAGAAAGCAGAAGATAGAGACAGAAAGAGAGAGAGAGAAAGCAGAAGATAGAGACAGAAAGAGAGAGAGAGAGAGAAAGCAGAAGAGAGAGACAGAAAGAGAGAGAGAGAGAAAGCAGAAGAGAGAGAGAGAAAGCAGAAGATAGAGACAGAAAGAGAGAGAGAGAGAAAGCAGAAGACAGAGACAGAGACAGAGACAGAGACAGAGAGCGAGAGCGAGAGCGAGAAAAAATAGACGGATAGAGACAGAGAGACAGAGAGAGAAAGATGGATGGGTGACGATGTCAGATGTTTGGGACGCTAGTTTCTGGAAAGCCTTGATTTAGACCCAGCACTTCCAGAACACCCTTCAAGATGACGGCCCTTGTGTCAAGCCAATGCGACATAGACAGTCTTAAACCCACACTGTTTACTGCGCTGCTTACTGTAGAAGTGTGAAGAGGTAGCCTGCTGAGACCATCTCTGTCTCACGAGTTAGCAAGTGCCTGAGGAGAGTTTAGCAACCAAAAATGTTTGATCCAAAATAGACTGAAGATAAACAGAAATCTGCACAAAAGGCTTTTCTGAGAGGAGAATAGGTATTTGCTTTACTTCCCAAAATCTTTTGCAAGAGTGCAGGGAACACATGTGTCCCTCTAATAGGCTGAAGCGAACAAGGGAAGGCCGTGGCAGTATTTCAAAAACACAATTGCTGCCTAGCCAAGACCAGGGGCCAATATCAGGATTATATCACAAGGCTGGTTATGAGGGGGAAAAAAAAAAGGAAAAGCTAAAGCTCTTGAACACACAGCACCTGACGTGCTGTTTGAGGTGGCTGGACTTCTTGTAGGCCTTGCAGCAGAACTGACACTTGTACGGCCGGTCTATGCCAACCATCTCCAGGTACTGCTGCAGGCCCAGGCGAGTGCTCTGCGACGTGGCCTGCACTGCACGACGCAAGACAGAAAAGACAAAGGAAATTTAAAAAGCACTAAACCCAAAATAAGGACAATTCAACGTATGATTGATGTTCTTCATTCTTACTATCATTATTGCTGTTATCGTGTTTAATATGGCTACTATTCTTATAATCCTGATTATTATTGTTTTTATTATGTTGCTCCCTATGAAGCATGAAGGGGTAGGGTAGTATATTGGCAAGGGTGTTCCTCTACCAACTGATAAGTTCTCGGTTCGATCCCCAATGTCCAACTGCTTTCCTAACAATATTTACTTCCCAAATTTACTCCAGTGAACAGAAGAGTCATGGTATGTGCTCAATTTGACTCAAAGTGGTTAGAAGCGTCTTGACATGTACCGAAATCTCCTTTAAATTGACAGAAGTGTCTTGACATGTGTCCAAATTGACTCAAAGTGGACAGGAATGTCTCGACATGTACAGAATTGACCTTAAATAGACAGAAGTCTCATGACACGTTCCCAAATTGACCGTAAGAGGACAGAAGTGTCATTACATGTTCCCAAATTGACCTTAAGTGGACAGAATTGTTTTTGACATGTACCCAAATGGACTCACCCAGGTCTGTGATGAGAATGGGTTCCTGCAGGGGGATGTCTGACAGGGGGAGGTTGTTCTTGGATGCCTTGGCTTTGTTGGCTTTGCGGGGGAATTTGTGTTTCTTCTGCTGCAGGTTCTTGAAGTGCGAGGCGACGTGCGTTTTCCGGTGGCCCGAAGTTCGGAAGAACTTGTCGCAGTGAGGACACTTGAATGGCCGCACGCCTTGAGAAGAATATAAAACAATGAGCACATCATATCAATAACCAAATGCTGCCTTGTTTCTTGGAACAAGACAATGGGACGTGGGAACTAACCCTAACCCTAACAACCACACAATGACATTAGATCTATAACCAAATGCTGCTTTGTTTCTTGGAACAAGACAATTGCAATTGAGACATGATGGAATATAACTTTTCAAGCTATAATATTAGGGATGTGCGATATTATAAGCTATGCAATACCGTGCCTGGGGAGGCGGGTCTAGGGACAAAAATTGCAGTGTTAGTAAAACTACACGATTGCTTTGATACATTTGCTCAATCTGTCAGGTTGTTGATAGGTTGTTGCCTGAAGTATTTTAATTGTAGTATGTGCCAACACTAACTTCCCCATGGGACAATTAGGGTATTGAGTTGATTGGAGAGATGTGGGGAAAGAAAAAAAAGTGTCCGGATGACTTAATCAAACATTCAGTTAAATCTATATTGCAGTGACGTCCTCATTGATGCACTTTGATTACTTCCTCTGCATCAATCTTTTAAATGATGTAAGTTGTGTTTATTATGTCCCGGAAGAGCCAATGGAAAGAAGTTATGGAAGGCAAACATTTGAACAATGCCAACTAGAGAACACTTTCTATGCCTGAGTATGAAACACTAACAAAACCCCCAGGAAAGGCCACCATATGGAGTAACATATTTTTTTTCGAAACCAGTTATGTTGACAGATGATAGTGCCGGTGGTTATGGATCGTGGCGGTGGTAATGGATCGGTAATTGTCGTGGGGTGTTATGGCTTCTTTGCTTCCTATAATTTCCTCCATTATTTCACAGGAAATCAGACTCGGTGACAAACATTTCCAACACTGGGGGAATCATTACATCTCTGAGGTCTTGCATCAGTTACGCGGTTGGCAACAAACACTGCCTGTGGGTTAACGGATAAGCTAAAAATAAACAAAACATGCGAGGTGTGTCTCGCTGTGCGGAATGCTCTTTGTTTTGCGATAAGAAGATGATGCTGCTCTCGGTAAGAATGAACACAACAAATTGCCGACCTCAAGAAAAAGAAAAGAACAAAACAATACTCTTAGCATGGGGTTTTTAATTTAGTTTCCTCAAGTAGCCCTCACCACCCTGAAGGCGTTTATGCTGGGGGTTTGAGGCGTCCGACCCAAACAAAACCAACGACAACCAATAAAGGTCATCTTATGTAAAGCGACGGAAAAATTGTTTAAACCGTTTGCAGTGTGGAATCAGGAAAGGGAGTAATTATCGCCGTGCCTCCAATTAAAAAACGACGTGAGCATAGAAATTACCCTGACCCATTAGCTTAAACCAGTGACGTGGCATATTTGGCAAATAATTAGAGCACAAATATATACACTTGAGGCCGTTGTTCTTGAGGACAACGGCCTCAAGCAAAGAAAAACGTAAATCAAACATATGGATGCAAATGAGAGGCTCTGGTTGATGGCCATTGTGCCGGTGAAGGCCATTGTAATTCACTCAGCTCCGCTGAGTATGAGGGCAACAACAAGTCTCACCGCAGCGCTATGAGGCTGTAAATAACACGGACCCACTACCCGTTAGTGTCTCCAGACACAATGTGGTTCACGCTGCCGTGTAATAACCATTGGCAACAAAAGGTTTCGGGAAATGGCAGACACTTTCGAGCGCATCTGCTCATTGGTAGTCAAAGAGCAGAGGTTTATTTTATGATGCTTAGCCAGAGCTAGGGATTCGTCCACAATCTGCTCTGCAATAAAGTCGCTGTTAATGCCACAAATTATGGATCGAGTCGAATCGGGCCCCCAAATATATAATTAAATCACAAAACAGAATTTGCTTTTCTTTCCCCCCTACTCATCAGTGCGTGTCATCCATGCTGCCATCCAGTCAGCCGCCTATCCGAGCCTCCCCACCCCTCCCCACGCCACCCAGCCATGGCTCACCTGTGTGCAGGCGCATGTGCACCTTCATGCTGCCCGAGGTGGAGAAGCACTTGAGGCAGTGCGGGCACTCAAAGGCCTTGACGCCCGTGTGCGTCTTCATGTGCGCCGTGAGGGTGCTCTTGACGGCGAACGCCCGGAAGCACTGCTTGCACTTGAAGGGCTTCTCGTGGGTGTGGATGCGGATGTGGCGCACCAGGTCGCTGGGCTTCTTGAACTCCTTGGCGCAGTAGGGGCAGCCGTGCCAGCGCACGCCGTTCTCCTCCCGGATGGAGCCTGGAGGGAGGAGCGGGAGGGTGGAGGAGGAGGAGGAGGAGGAGAGGAGGAGGAGGAGGAGGAGGAGGAGGAGGAGGAGGAGGAGGAGGAGGAGGAGGAGGATTGTAAATCGTGGCTGCCGTGTTTCGTAAAGAATCAAGATGGATTCAGTGAGTCACAATATACATTAAGAAGAGCAGCAACTAAATATTATCGTCGTAGCCGATTAATCTCATGATTGCTCCTCTCCCCTTGAATCCATCAATTAATAAGTGATGGATTCAAGTGTTCAAATGTCCTTGAAAAAAAGTTACCAGAGCCCAAGCAGCCACGAAAAACTACACTGTTTCTTTTATTATGATCCATGAACCAAATATCTGAATTAAACTGCAACATTGAGCCAAAATTGTTTGTTTGTAATGTACCGGTACTTAAATAAATTACTAACACAGTGAATCAATAACCGAATCAGATAAGATAAATTTCCAAACGATCAATCCATCAACTAATAATCCATACAATGAAGACAAAGTGAAGATATATTAGACGCATTTAGCCATACCCATAAACATATCATGGTGCAGTCAAACGGTGTCTGGATTTAAAAATGGGATTTCCCATTCTTTGAGTGCAAAGAATGGGAATACAACTCAGACTAAACGACTGGCGAGCCATATCCTACCTGGCATCTGTATTGGCTTTCTGAATATGCTCCTTTTCCTCTCTTTGGCAGACCTCTCCTGGCCGAGGGTCTTCTTGTTATCCGCGGTGGCGCCCTCTGTTGGCTGGCCTTGGGACTGTACGGGGGCCCCACTGCTCTGGGACTGGACCACGCTGAGGCCGCTGTTCTCTAGGGCTTGCTGTGGACCACATGGTTTGTATTTAAAATATTGACCAAATAGCACAGTAAGTATTTGACTAAATTTCTATCTATTGCTTTCACATGTGCACAATGCATGTGTTGCCATGCATTTGCAATTCTTATTTAAATTTGAAAAAACAGTGACATCATGGGTGTGTTAAAGGGTAATTCCGGTGTAAAATGGATTTGGGATATGTTTTGTATGATAATGAGTTGAAACGTTCATTTTGGAGCACAAAAACCGCATATAGACGCTTTCTTCAGTGGGCTGTTTTTAGCCGATTCAATCAAAACTCTATAAACTTGGAACGATGGCAATGAGAATTTTGTAAGTGTACAGATTGTTTATTAAAAAAGACATTTTAGGCTATACACACACAATACCGTCAGTAGATCACCCGTCGACGCCATTTTGTTTTTAAGACTCGATAAGTAGATTGGTGAAGTAGATTGCTGACGGATGTCACAATCTCTGTGTTCGAGTTCTCAATGCCTCGTTCTATATGTTAAGACCCTTATTATACTACCAAAGAAGTGTCGGGCTACTTCTAGCCTTTTAAGTGGTTTAAAATAGCGATTTAATCTTTTACCATAACCACTGCCCCCTTCGTTCCAAGTTTATAGCGTTTTGATAGAATCGGCTAAATTCAGCTAACTGAAGAAAGCGTCTATATGCGTTTTTTGTGCTCCAAAATGAACGTTTCAACTCGTTACCATACAAAACATATCCCAAATCCATTTTACACCGGAATTAATAATTAGGACCTGATCTCTTGACCGTAATACCCATGTACCCGTATTTTCCAGCAATATCTTCATCTCAGAATTACTGCCCATTGTGTCCCAGGGGCCGAGGCGCCATTCACGGCCGCTGCAGCAGCCCTCTAGAGACCTAGCTGGGGAACTCTCATTACCATACCGCCGACCGATTCCACTTTGAGGAGAGATTGAGCCGCGGTGACGCCGAAAGAGAGGGGGAAGGCGAAAATGTACTCAAATAAAATGCCACTTTTCCCTACAGTCTATTTCAGCACTCCACCACCAACCACGTTGATGAGGTGGAGGAGAACGATGGAAGATGTATTCACGCTGCTGAGCTCAAAACACTTCCACTCACTTTATGTGGGCTAAGCTGAAAGCCACTGTGAGCGATATGCACATTTCAGGCGCGTTTGAGAAAGAAAGTGTGTGAGAAAGTTTCTGTTTGGAGAGAGATTCTGTGTGTGTGTGTGTGTGTAGGTGTGTGTAGGTGTGTAGGTGTGTAGGTGTGTGTGTGTGTGTGCGTGCGTGCGTGCGTGCGTGCGTGCGTGCGTGCGTGTGTGTGTGTGTGTGTGTGTGTGTCGTGCGTGCGTGCGTGCGTGCGTGCGTGCGTGCGTGCGTGCGTGCGTGTGTAGGTGTAAATGTGTGTGCACGCATGTGTAAATGAATTAGTATGTGCGTGCGTGCGTTTCGTTCTGTATATGTGTGCGAATGTGTGGGTGTGCAACCGCACCTGCATGTGTATATGTGCATCTGTGCATGTGCGTGTGCGTGTGTGCGCGCGTGTGCGTGAGGGCGTCACCTGCAAGATGTCCTGGTTGATGGCGGTGTCCAGGGTCTCCATGGCGGGCTCCGGGGCCGGCTGGGGCGGGGCCGGCTCGTTGGTGACCTGCTCCGACAGCTCCAACAGTTGCTGGATGACGTCGGTCACGCCCTCCTGGCCGACCTCCGACCCCGACGCCGCCGCCTGGCACGCCGCCTCCGCTTCCTGTGGGAGGAGACGCAGGGTGGTGAGGGGACAGAGAGGGGAGCCCCCCCCCCACACAGCAGCACTGGGGGAGTTTGTCGGAAATGACGCATGTCCTTCTCTGCGTTGGTAATACCTTACTTCTGCCATTATTTCTCCGAGGGCATTAATTACAAATATGATTACACTTTTTGTTAAAGTTTATGGGCAGGGGGGTGGGGGCTAGCAGTGCTAGCACTTCAAGAATCCAACACTTTCGGATTGAAGGTTGGAGGCTTTAAAGTGGAGCATTCACATTTTGTAATTGAGAGAGTATTTGCAATAGAATATGGCAGCAGATCAAGCTTCATTGACTATTTTCCAAGAGAATAAATAGAAAGTGTTGCGTAAGTTGCCGAATTATGATTTGGAACAAATTTGAACAAAACTAACTCTTAATTGCCTAACAGAGGCATCTGTGTTAAGCATCTCAGCCAGGCATCTGGTAGATAATCTTCCAAATGTGCACAGGTTGAGGTACAGCAGGCCGAATTTGTTTTTGGTGTTTTTCGTATTTTCATGAACGGGAAAGGCATGCCATTTTTGTATCCACACGCACAACGTTTTAAACCGGCACAATAAATCTTAATTACTATTACGCAAATACTGCCAGAAATGACACAGAAGAAATACCTGTGATTAAACTAGCATAACGTAAGCTACTCAAAACAATGCATTTGTTATTCATTTTTTGTTGTTTATGCTTCATAAGAGTGGCTAAACTTCAAATGAATCCACCGAGTTCATTGGAGTCTGAACTTCAAACTCGACTTCAGTCAGATTGCCTGGTTAATTGGTCTGGGGCAAGAATGACGCATGCTACTGAAAAACATTCATTATATTGGTTTCTCATGGAAATATGGGTTCGACTGATTGTTTTGCATGGAGGAGACTTTCTTTACATCCATTTCCTTCAGAGAAAGAGTGTCTGCAATTCCATGTAATTGGATTGGATGATGGACTGTCACAATTTTTGATGTCACAAATAATACAAATAAACAACAGAAAATCATGGCTCAATATGAAAGACAAGTAAATATTTAGTTGTGGGGAAGGCATATAAAAAGGCCCGTATTGCTGTCCGTCTTCAAGGAAGGATAAATCCAACTTGTAGCCTATAAATAATCGAAAATCTCTAGGTTTATGGTCTGTGCTTTGATACCCTGTACTCATACTGTGTTCTCACCAAGGTGCTGGAAGGCTCTTCGATCATGGAGATGTGCATTTTGCTGATGTGGGCATTGAGGCTGCCCAGCTTCTTGAACACACAGCTGCAGTCCATACAAGGGAACAGCGGCACGCCTTTGGTCTGAGAGGGAGCACAGGAAAAACAGGGCGGATGGATATTATCCTCAGTTAGCCCTGTAGCTGCAGGCCGACCCCCGCCCCCCCCAACGGCCCCCTGCATATTCACAAGGAACGGCTCCATCCATCTCAGGGAGATTTGGAAGGAACCCAGAGCACCATGTTTGGCTTGATCCTTTTTTTTGCATCAACATGCGAGGAACAAACAACGCCGGCTTTCCACTCTCGCATCCACTGCGCCGTGTGTTTGGTCATGAGTCGCTTCGCATATAACGTCGGACCATAATTTATTCATAAAGCCAGTGTCCTCTGAGGAAAAAGGCCATTGACGAACACTTGTGCAAATAAGATGCATTATTCAAACGACCCTGCTGTTTGGATTTCCACTGCTAATTGAATCAACCGGCCGGCCATCATCATTGGCACTTTGCTTGGTACGACGTAAGCCCAGTAATGCCTTGACACACTCTGCTAAATAAATGTTGTTAAATAGAAGGTCTATGTGTGTTTGTGTGCCTTGTGTAAGGGGGGCCGTTTGTAAACAGCTTGTAATTTTTTGAGGGGACAATTGACAACTGAATTCGTTATCCATTAATTTGCGTATATCTGGCTTGTTTGGTCCAGCTGGGACCAAAGACAATGGAGGAGGCCCATTGTTCTCATTCAACACGAAACTCAGCTTCACTGCCCTGCAACGTCCAGTTCAATGATTCTCTCTCTCTCTCTCTCTCTCTCTCTCTCTCTCTCTCTCTCTCTCTCTCTCTCTCTCTCTCTCTCTCTCTCTCTCCTCTCTCTCTCCTTCTCTCTCTCTCTCCTCTCTCTCTCTCTCTCTCTCTCTCTCTCTCTCTCTCTCTCTCTCTCTCTCTCTCTCTCTCTCTCTCTCTCTCTCTCTCTCTCTCTCTCTCTCTGAATATGCGTGTGGTTGTTTAAGTCGTTCATCCTAAAGTGTCTTCAGCGTAGCAACGGCGTGCTGTGAGCAGCCCTAGGGTCCTGGTGCTGGAGGTACTAAGATCCATCAAAGACACCTCCCAGGCTCTCTTACACGGACGTTACAAAGGACATGGGACTGTAGAAGTGGGCCACAGAATACCTTTTTCTTTTTTTGCCCGTTAAGATGCTAAAGGGAAGAAATGAAAACCATGGAATATGGAAATATGGCCCTTTGGACTGATTAATAGTAGCTCAGATTGAGTCAGACAATGGAGATGAGGAAGGCATGCTCTATAATGAAGAACATTTTTAACAAAACAACATTGAATAGTGCATTCGAGCTGCTGTAGGTACAACTTGAGAGTTGTGAAAGCAGAGACTAGCAAAGAGAGAGGCGATTTTGAAACTTTACAACCGAAGAGATTGCGCCTCACTATCTGCTCTGGGCCTCCCTACGGTTCTCCTCCATTGAGAAGTGTAGCATTTCCCAAATCTGGGATTGAAACGAAGGATAGATAGCCCAAAGCAATCACGAAGAGACACTCTGATTGGTCAGGAATGATCTGGATGGTCGAAATGAAAATCCCAATTGGCTGAACAAGAGGCACAGTCTGCTTGAGACAGATGTTCTCAAAGCTCATTCCACTAACTAATGGCTGAGGGATGGCTATGCTGTTTCTAACAAATCACAATCAAATAACTCTTCAATCTTACTCTTCACGAATCAAGCTGCTTAGCAGTTTGTTGTTCTTTCAGTGCATATGATAAGCATAATTCACATACACATTATGCAGGTGTCTTATTTGTTTAGACACCTACAAAAAATGTAATGTAATGTAATTTGTGGAATTCAGAAGAATGGGTCCTTTGAATCATAACTCTAAATGATTATGTTGAAGCATGTGTTTTAATCCAAATAAGCGTCTACCTTTGTGTAACACCCAATCCTCTGAAAACTGGATGGTTACAAAAGGACAAACAAGTGCTCCGTATGACAAGCAATGAAATGCCAGTTCCACATGTTAAATTCCAATAAAACAGTAGCAGCAGCACAAGCAACGTCATGACAAGTGGATGCAGGTTTTCCCACATAAAAACACCCATGTTGCAGTGGACTCCAATCGCGTTTCGGCAGCTGGAGACCCACTTTAACCTTACTACAGCTGCTTCGGAGGAAAAATAATTTAGCAGTTAGACACCACCGACCCGCCCACCCACTGGCTGTACCTCCGAGTGGACTCTCTGGACGTGGGAGTGCAGATTGCCCTTCTGGGAGAAGGATGCAGGGCAGAACATGCAGAGGTGAGGCTTCTCCCCGGTGTGTTTCACCATGTGGGTCTGCAGCACCACCTTCTGGTTGAAGGCCTTGCTGCAGTGGGGGCACTTGAAGGGTCTCTCCCCTTTGAGCGGGAGAGCGAGATGGAGAGAGAGAGACAGGGAGAAAGAAATTGGAAGGATGGCAGCGAAGAGCAACAACAATATGTTATAGTGAGTTTGATGATAGTGCACATTCAATCCCTCAACGTTGCACAGAAAAAATAATGAATCTAAATATAACTCTTTATACTGTTTTACTACTAACATAAACTTTTATATCAAACTGTTCTATTACATTTTTATGTCTTACACTGAGCTATGGCAATCGCTCCTAGAATGTGATGTATCTCTGTGGGTTGTATGAATTTCACATGGCACAAATTTTGCACATGTGACAAACATAAATAAAGTGAAAAATATTGTATTCAACTTCACATATCCATGCATCCACTCTCAGATCTATGCGTGCAATGTATGCTAAGTGTTCAGAAGGCGAGAAAACAAAACAAGACTAAAACAGGAACAACAGAAACTAAACATAGGTGTGGTGTGATTCTTTGAAATTTGGCAATAGCCTAAATGACTAAAAGTGTAGGTGTGTGTGCGTGTGCGTGTGTGTGTGTTAGTTTGGTTCCCGCCTGACTGTCACACATGTACGCTCCGAGCATCCCTTTGCATCTGCTTAGGATTCAGAGCAAAGAGCCGAAATCTTTACCCGCCATTAGTCCTCCAGCCAGGAGACCGGAAAAATTAACATATGGAGGAGTTATTTGGTTATTTGAAAAAAAATGTAACGATTACGCACATCCACCATCTCTTATACATCAAGGAAGACAAAGAAAAACCACTCAGAATGTGAGGCACATTCTGGAGATCAATTGGCATAATATGTGCATAATTAGGCACTTCGAGGTACATGTATATGAAAGATAACAAAATCGTCTGCACCTTTGTTCAACCTTTCCAGAATTCATGATTTACTGATGTATTGATCCAAACGTTAACGATAAAGTGATTTGCATTGTGTGACAAACAAGAGAGAGTGTTTTTACAACAGCTAGTGTTGTGAGTGCAATGCTCTTGAACTGAACCTTAATTGGAGTTATAAATTCAAACAAGTCACTGGAGGAGGTAAACAGGTGGCTCACCGGGTAGAGCGAGTACCATTAAGGCTAAGGCCCAATCCCATTTCTTTGCTCACTGTCTCAACCCTACATCTCAACCCTAACCCTACCCCTTACCCTCATTGCTCATGCTCATTGCTACCCCTAACCGATCCCCTACCAAATGGGACAACCCTACCCTGTGACGTCATCAAACCTGGGAAGATCTGGATATCATACGACATGAGCCCGGCAGCTCCCCGACCGCGGGCCGCGCCGTCGTGGACACGAGACTCGAGACGGGCCCCAGGGTCACTGGATAGGCTGCAATGAATGGATGATTGGAGGAATGGATGACTGGATATATGGATGTACGTATGAATGGATGCATATGCATCCAGTCAGCCGGAACTAACCAGTGTGTATTCTTATGTGGCGGACCAACTGGCTGGGCTTCTTGAAAGTCTTCCCGCAGTGGTGACAGCTGTTTGTGAAGCCGCTCCGATCAATGTATTTCTTGTAATTCCTGGTATTGGCGGTGAGTGTTCTGGGGGAGTGAGCACAAACCATGTTAAGAAAACATCTTACGCAAGTGTTAAAAATTATACGTATCTGTTCAAAAAAGAAAGGTGTTCAAAATCTCAGCCTTTGTCTAGACAACTCAACTCAGCTCAACTCAACAGCGGCACGGTAATCCAACAGCCACAACAGTTTATATTCTAAACGGCCGGAAATGACTGAGCTGTGCTTGAATGCGTGAGCGGAGCTTCACCTGATTAAACTCCCATCGAGCCAACCTTTAGCGATTCAACTATATTGAGAATGTATATCACCTTGCACGTTATATAAATATATTAGTATATTTTTCACCTAGAGTCACTAGAACATGGAAGATCTGGATATCATACGACATGAGCCCGGCAGCTCCCCGACCGCGGGCCGCCCGGTCCACGGGCCACGGCCGCCAGCCCGGCCGTGGACCGGGGTCGGGCGGCCCAGGATCGGGGAGCTGCCGGGCTCATGTCGTATGATATCCAGATCTTCCGAGAGTCCGTTCTACAGCCCTAAACACATTACCCCACATTGCAATCAAATGGGGCGAAATGGGACATTTAAAATAAGGGCAAGTGTTGGACATGGCAAGCTGTGTGCGGAGATCGGCGAGGATAATTCGCTAAAACTAAGCGATTCAGTGCCCACGTACAATTCAACACCGCCGTGGGTTTATGTATCTGGTTATAAACGAAATGTCTATCATGCATTGAAAACTACATGTTCGATGAATATAACATTACTTACTTATATAATATTACTAAATATAATAATGAATAATATGTAGTATATTTTTCACCCTGGAGTCACTAAGAAACAAGGAAGAACTGGATATCATACGACATGAAGCACGGGGCAGCTCCCCGACACGCGGCGCCGCCCGTGTCCAGCTGGCCGGGCTGCAGGGCGCCTATCACGGGCTCTGCAAGCCCGGCCGTAGGACCGGGGTCGGGCGGCCCAGGGTCCGGGGAGCTGCCCCGGGCTCATGTCGTATGATATCCAGATCTTCCGAGAGTCCGCGGCCGGGCTGCAGAGTATAATTAATAAAATAATTAATAGTTTATTACAGAGAAAACACTTAAATTTGTGTTTTTCAAATCCTGTCGCATCTTTTCGCCCTCCATCTTGTCTAGGATATTTCTTGATTTTCCGTTTTCTCGCAAGGTATTGTGGGAGCAAGTCACAACTGAAGCGCTTTGAGGGTGCCCATCGAAAATCTCAATTTTGAGGGGATGTTAGCCCTCCCCCTTACCCCTTAAGCTACCTTTAAACTGGTATTGGGACATGGCTCCACGGCGCGTGAACGCGCAACAGCGAGGGCTAGGGCTGAGATTTTCCTTTGAGCAAAGAAATGGGATTCGACCTAAGTTGTGATCCCAGCGAACCGGGTTCAATTCCTGCCCTTGGTCAATTGCTGCATGTCCTCCCTTCTATTTCCCATACATTTCTGTCTATCTCAATCTATAATAAAGCAAAATAAAAAAAAAATAAAAAAAAAATAAAAAGAGTCACTGATGACCCCTGTTGGCCGGACGTGTAACACAACATGAAGCTGCTCCCCTTCTCAGCAGGTGGATGGATGGGAGGTGGGATGGATGGATGGAACAATGGATGGATGGCTTGATGGTCAACACAATGGATGGACATGCAATGAATGGATGATTGGAGGAATGGATGACTGGATATATGGATGTACGTATGAATGGATGCATATGCATCCAGTCAGCCGGAACTAACCAGTGTGTATTCTTATGTGGCGGACCAACTGGCTGGGCTTCTTGAAAGTCTTCCCGCAGTGGTGACAGCTGTTTGTGAAGCCGCTCCGATCAATGTATTTCTTGTAATTCCTGGTATTGGCGGTGAGTGTTCTGGGGGAGTGAGCACAAACCATGTTAAGAAAACATCTTACGCAAGTGTTCAAAAAAGAAAGGTGTTCAAAATCTCAGCCTTTGTCTAGACAACTCAACTCAGCTCAACTCAACAGCGGCACGGTAATCCAACAGCCACAACAGTTTATATTCTAAACGGCCGGAAATGACTGAGCTGTGCTTGAATGCGTGAGCGGAGCTTCACCTGATTAAACTCCCATCGAGCCAACCTTTAGCGATTCAACTATATTGAGAATGTTTCTCACCTTGCACGTTATGTCAGCAAGGTTAGCTCCGCTAACGACCGAATGCAAATCAAAGTGCCTTACGTCCTATTAATACAGCCCTGAACTTCCTCTTTGCCATTATATTGACATTCTAAAGCGGTGCCACTGATCACTGGTGTGTTTTGGGCCGTGTGTTTCCAGCTGAATCCGTGGCTCCGCTTCCCTGGATAATCACAAGAAAACCTTGACTTTGTCGCCCACAAGTTACCATAATCACGACGCTCCTTGTTTTCCTGTCTGCTGTCAACGCTGGGTGCCTCACCTCATCCGAACGTGGCTCCTCATGTGCTCCTTGAGCTGGGCCGACGACTGGAACTCCTTTCGGCACGCCTTACAGGTGTACACCTTGACCCCAGACAGCTCCTTGCGGTGCTCCTCCAAGTGGGACGAGAGCTGGCTCTGAAGGACAAACTCGTCGCCGCACTCGCCGCAAATCAGGTTCTGTAGGAGGATCAGCGTGTGATTGGATTGGGCCGGTGGGCTGCGGCAGCAAAATGGTACAGATGATAGGAACTCGCTGAA
The DNA here is from genome assembly GCA_900291075.1 of Melanogrammus aeglefinus. NCBI lineage: Eukaryota > Metazoa > Chordata > Actinopteri > Gadiformes > Gadidae > Melanogrammus > Melanogrammus aeglefinus. Next base: position 154,734 of record OLKM01001065.1, read on the forward strand.
TGCACGTTGAGGTGGGCTTCCACTCCATTATAGGAGGTCCTCAGAGGGAGCCCTAGCAATCAAACCAACAGCATTAATCAGGATCAACTAACCCCAGCTTCTCTAAGAATTGGGTAATATTTAATTGGACGTGGTGAGGCTGAGGTTCACGTTGCTCTTGAAAAAATTGGGTTTCTAAAGTCAGTTATGTTTTAATTCAATAGACAATTCAATAGGTTCCTCAATGGTTCAGAACAACAGCTCATTTGGGACCTTTTTCGGCATTGATTTGTTGGGGACGTTTTGGGCCTATGTGTCAGGAGGTCTCATCGTTATTTGACCTACAACCCATTTCAGGTTTTATATTTCGTGACCCGCTCACATACAGCATAATAATCATCATCATAATGATGATGATAATAATAATAATAATAATAATAATAATAATAATAATAATAATAATAATAATAATAATAATAATAATAATAATAATAATAATAATAACCCATGTTCTTATGCCATATATACAGTCAAAGGCGGAAAGTCCTGGGACTGTCGGCCCGGTCCTAGGTCCCGACGGAGGACAATTCCCAAAACTGCGTCGGCATGCCCCAGCATGGGGTCGTGACCCTAAGGTTGAGAAGCCCTTCTCTACACCATGCACTCTTTCTCAATAAAACATGCATTCAGTCATCCACTATGAAGTGGTCTCACCTCTTCCTTCTCGTGCAGCATGATGTGGGCTTTGAGGCTCGCCACTCGGGAGAATTTCTTATGGCATACAGGACAGGTGGGGTCAGAGGTCGTGTGCGTGGACTTGTGAAGGGTGAGGTTGAACTCCACATTGAACGACTGTGGGCACTGGCCGCATCGATGAGGCTGTAGGGTCAAAAGTGAGGAAACGAAAGAATACAATACAATATTTATGAGACCCACAGGAGACCAGGATTCGCTCAAGTTCAATCCTGCTTTTTGAATCGCGAGGCACTGCAGGTACATCAACGGTGATTGTATGTGCATTTATGTGACTTTAAAAAACGCCAGATGAATGAGAACTCAAGCAGAGATAAATACAAAAACACAATTGAATTGCCCGCAATAAAAGAGAAAGGACTATTTATGCTATGAATTCAGAAGTGAGCAATAACAAAAACAGTAAGGTATGCATCATGAGAGGTTGTTAAAGAGATATTTTTAAAAAGATAACAGTGACACATAACACGCTAACACAAGTTTTCACATCTCAGTAAACAGAGCAGTTAATGGACTGGATCATATCAATTCTTCCCAGCACAGCATTTTGTGCTCGGAGCTCCAAGCTATTGCATGGCGCCATTATGCATATTATTATTATTGTACACTATTAAAATAAAATATATGCTTTAAGACATCGGAGACAGGCCATCAGTTTTACAGCTTGCTGATAATGGTTCTTTATCTATATAGAACACAAAAAAAGCTAATATTGAAGGCCCACTATGCAACAATTTTAGCCAAAATAACCTTAATTATGAGAGTCGTTCTGATCGTTCTACAACCATGTCTGGGTCGTTCGGCGGGTGTTTCATTGCCCCAAGACTGGCCACACTACAAGATTCGAGGGTGCGATGCTCTTTACTGTATCATTCACGTTTACAAGATATTTAGAAAATCAAAGGTTTAGAACTGACATAAATGTTTTTTACATTTTTGTCATAAAAGGTTCCAGTTTTTATATCTGCTCAATGCAGCAACTCCTCACAGTAGTTGCGTTGCGAGTGACATGAGCGATGTAAATATACTGCCGCATTTCAACCAAAGTTGTCTCCATTATGTTGTTTCATTTTCTCTCGTTTTCTTCATTAGCATTCTTCTTCTTGCTATTGATCGCATTCATTTTTTTGTAGTAGTTACTGTGTACTCAGCGTAGTGCAGTGAAGTCAGTTGGTAAACACTGAGCTCCAGCTGTTCGTAGGGTTCCCTCACGCAACTGGGGCCGTGGTTCCCTCATGATGGCTACGTCATGCGATTCCCCAAAAAATTCTGACATGCCAAACTTCTCGTCGTGGGGCTTTCGAACGTTGCAGCCGAAAACATCGCAGATCGCAAGCATGCCACGTTACAAGGCCTCGTCTCGTCGTCGACCTGTCAAAATCGTGTACGATTCGCTAATTTGTCTGCGACGAAAGAATCGGGGCAAAATCGGGCTGAAATCGTGTAGTCTGAACCGGCCATTTACACTGATTGTTCTGTTCAACCAAAGATAAAACAATTATAATCTAGGATATAAATTCTCCCCGTCAACTAAAAAAAAGGATGGATTTATGTTTATTGCAATACAAATACACCATTTTAAAAATGTATAACCTTGTCTACACTATATGAACACCTACTTCGGACATGGCTCCACGCATTCGCCGGCTTATTTGAAAACAAATGCACATGGCTAGCGTAAAAGTGCATAGGAAGGGTCGTCAACGAGTTGTTACGACAGTGTTGTAAAATATCTACTACGAAGCTGTAGGGGGCGCTGTGTAGAGAAAAGCCGATCCTGCATAGTTGGCCTTTAAACCCCCATATTGAATTAAAATAAATGTATTCCTTAATATGATGCATTATACTCTAAAGCCTATACTTCTACATTATAAGTTAAAGACACCAAGACTGGCACAATTAAAGTACAAAAAATCTGGTCTTTAAAAGTCAGTATTTTGTCTGACAATATTGAAGACAGAATCTTTAATACTGTGTGACGGTCTCTCAGACAAACATACGCACACACACTCACAACGATCTGTCTACTTTGATTTTGAAACTCAAACACTGTTAAACTATGCACACAGGGATGACAGATGTGTATATTTCAACATAACTTTGGAAACTTTCTCATTTCAAATGTCACAGCTGCCTGTACTGCACTGATTATTCTCAGATTCCAGTCCACCTTTGATGACCCCCCCAGCCGTACCCACTTCACCTTCAGGTTGGATGTTTTTTCTTCCAACCATTTGATCTGCTATTAGAGGCTTATGCATCCAAACTCACTCAATATATCTAAAACACTTGCAATAACACAGTGGTGAGTGCTTTTTGATGCAACTTTCAGTATAACTGGCTGCGGGCTGCCAGGTGTGTACAATCAAAATCTTGCACATTTGCGAAACCAAGGAGAGCAACCAAAAGTTGTGTAATGTTGCCTACCCACGTGGAAAACTGCACCTACCCCTAACCTCTAGGCAGCACAAGCTCCCTCACTTTAAGAGAAACACAAATGGAAGACCAACCCACAAACAGAGACTTACCCATGATTTGATGCTAAAATATTTCCTGTTTACTCAGTATTGTCCCAACATGGACTTTACCTAATAGACTTGAATGAAACACAGTCTGTCTGATTGCATGTGAGCATTGTATCCATGGTTACAAAGTGCTGGATTGACTTGCCTTGTCGTTGGCTTCGTGGTCACGGAGATGCCTCTGTAGTTGGCTCTCTGTGGTGAACACCTGAGAGCACATGTTGCATGTCTTCTCCCGGACTTCTCCATCGTTGCAGTTCTCCGACTTGGATTCACTTGTGCTGTCTTCTGCTTTTCAGAGAGAAGAATTTAGATTTCTATTTGGTTAGAAGCTCTAGGACTTATGTCATCTTTCTTTTCACCCATTATTATTAGCTAATGAAGAATACTTCAAACCTTGAAAATATATATATAAGAATCCTATTGCCTCCTCTACCTACATCTGAAAATGTAGATGCAGTTTCCTAAGAGCAGTTTTTGGTGTGTGATAATTGATTTGTTATTCTGACACTCATAACAAATTAAAACTTGATTTTGTAATTCATTTATATAGTCGGTTAAAACCATATTAAAACATGCAGAATGCATCATCGTTAACCCTTTACCTCACTATCACACAAGCAAGCACATACCCACCCTCAGACACATAGGAGCCTATCAGTGCATGCCGCCTAGCTACGCACATTGTAGAGTTGCTATAACTTTGTTTGCTATATACGACCATATACATTTGCAATGAAATGCACGCCCCTTGCATAGTGATTTGACCCTTGATGTCATCTTTCTACGGAGCCCCGTCAAAAGTAGCTAATTTTTCACCGTTCTGACACGCGTCGCAGATGCCGCATCTGGAGTGGGAAACTCTGAACCAGTTGTCACACACGCTTTTACACTTAATCAACACCGGCTTGAAAACAGTGACACAATGTAGGCGTTTATTATGTACGCACAAATTGATAATTTGACCAGCATCCACTGGCACCTGCTGCCACCGAACTTAACGTGAACTAGCACTGCACCTGCGGGGCAGCAAGCTTATCATCACAACGAACATCCTCGTCTTAACGTGTGCTTGTTGTGCGCCAGGTGGGACATTTGTTTGTTGGACAACAGCCGCACACTCGCTCGGCTAGATGGGAGTCTCTCAATACCTTGACCATCCAAACAAACCGTGCTAACGCTTTAGCGAGTTAGCATGTATGGCAGCAACACAGCAGTGTTAGCACAAACACGCCAACGTTGCGATTGTAATAAACGCGAATGAATAAAGTCGTAACACAAAACTAAGCGGGAGGAAGGTCCTTCCTACGCGGACACCAAATTGGACTGGAACCCAATAAGTAGAGCCACCGAGATGTTATAAATATCATTCCGCCTCAATCACTCCTTCCCTGCACAAAGCAATGGCCACCCGCAATACTATATCCGGGGACTATATACACTCTATTCAAGTGGGAATATATTAGTCGCAGAACAGTTATCGCTCTTTCCTGGGTCCAATTTAGGTAGCTTAGAATCTGTACTTTTTATTTGTGCCATTTTGGTACTTGTTACCTGTTTCGTCGCTGGATTTAACTCTCAGTTTGCGAGGCCGGCCCCGCGGCATAGTTCCAGGATTCAAGGCGGGTGTACTGTGAACAATTTGGTGTTCAAAATGGTGACTCCTTCCTCTGGATGGAAGCCGCGTCGAACCCATGAGCTGAGCGCTGTAGCCGGGGAAGGGGGGACATCTAGCGTCTGCAGAGTTGACTGTATACATTAGATATTAAGAATAACACTAGTGTAAATAAGAGAGAGGCTATTTTAATTTGTGTCGCTGACCATATAGGCAATAGCCTACATTCAAGAATTCAGTGAATACATTTGAATGATTTCAGAGTTTCTCAAGGCATTCATTAAAAAACATAATATAATGACCTCAATGATTCACCAATATTAAACAAAGTCTAATTTAACAAATAAATCCATAGATGTATTGTATTGCGTGCATGTTGTGTATTTGGGGCCATCGTCCCATTGAGAGGGAGATCGATTGAAGGTGGAATCGTGATGTGTGACAGCAAACCAAAATTACGTCAGAAAGTAAAAGTTTCAATGAACATTAAAGTAATTATACTAAAGTAAGAGTAAAAAAGGGAATGATGTAACCATTCAAAACGCTAGCATCGCCTTATATCATAATCCTCGAATCAGATTAAATGAAATCAAATTGTTTATTCACACCCAAATGAACATGCAGGAAACTAAATAGCTACCATAATATTATAATGTAGAAACTGGAAGAAGCTTGTTTAAATCTAGAGACAAGGCCAATTACATTTTATGCCAGCAGAGGGTAGCAAAGAGTTATAATTTACCAATAAAGGAACCCTCCACATATCAACAGGCTGCTAAGAGAACCGGCTCTCATTGAGCACACAGATGACTTCAGGGCTCTCTGTTGGTTGATTTAAACGGCCCCCTTCACCCTCACCCATTGCTAGATCCTCTACGAAGGTGTTTAGTTTATTCCACGCGGACTCAAAATGTTCATACCTGCTGTCTGTTTAAAAGTAATTAAGGCAAACGAATACACACACACACACACACACACACACACACACACACACACACACACACACACACACACACACACACACCACACACACACACACACACACACACACACACACACACACACACACACAATCAACATATATAAGGTAGGCCCTTATTTAACCACAGGAACTGATGGGAGGACAATAGAGCTGGGAGAGTCCTCTTCCTAACTCCTGTTGAACCATACCTCACCTTAATGTCTGTCCTGGGTCCCTGAACCAAGGGGCTATATAGCAGACTTCCATAAACTCACAATGACAGGAAGTTACTAGAATTAACTTTTTCAATTGAATGTGAAAAGAATCATGACATTGTGTGCATTTGTGTGTGTGTTTGTGTGTGTGTGTGTGTGTGTGTGTGTGTGTGTGTGTGTGTGTGTGTGTGTGTGTGTGTGTGTGTGTGTGTGTGTGTGTGTGTGTGTGTGTGTGTGTGTGTGTGTGTGTGTGTGTGTGTGTGTGTATGTTTTTTGTGGTGTGTGTGTGCGCATGTGTGTATTTGTGTGTATGCGTGCGTACATGTGGAGAGAGGGGGCCAGAGCCATCAAGTTACATCCAAAAATCATTTGGACAAACTGCTTTTATTTATTTTTTTACAAGAAGGAAAGAGTCATGGGAGTGTGATTAAATATAAGCCATGGGCAAGTCCATTGTTTAGCGTGTTTCCATTAACACAGCCATTGAAACGTAAACCTCACTGGTCCTATCAGATGTACTGTTGGGAACAACTATACAGTTGTAATGCAGGTACATGTATGTCCTATATTATTATATGTTATTGTTTTTCTTTCTATGTGTCTTTCCATCTGTCTGTCTGTCTTTCTGGCTGGCTATCTATCTATATATCTATATATCTATCTATCGTTCTATCTATCTATCTATCTATCTATCTATCTATCTATCTATCTATCTATCTATCTATCTATCTATCTATCTATCTATCTATCTATCTATCTATCTATCTATCTATCTATCTATCTATCTATCTATCTATCTATCTATCTATCTATCTATCGTTTTATCCATCGTTCTATCTCACTGTCTGTCTGTCTGTCTGTCTGTCTGTCTGTCTGTCTGTCTGTCTGTCTGTCTGTCTGTCTGTCTGTCTGTCTGTCTGTCTGTCTGTCTGTCTGTCTGTCTGTCTGTCTGTCTGTCTGTCTGTCTTTCTTTCTTTCTTTCTTTCTTTCTTTCTTTCTTTCTTTCTTTCTTTCTTTCTTTCTTTCTTTCTTTCTTTCTTTCTTTCTTTCTTTCTTTCTTTCTTTCTTTCTTTCTTTCTTTCATGGCTCCCGCTAAATTCTGCCTCTTGGCTTTAGTGAATAAGCCACGGGGCGGCCAACACGCATGTCCATTGTAAAGAACATCTGTTCCTGCCAGGCCAGCACCAGTTATACTGTCTGTCCCCTCGTGGCCCCAGCTGCTGATCTCAGATCTGCAAAACAAAAGGCTGGACATCACTGACCTAGTGGAACTGTCCACGCCCCTGTTTGTACTCTCTTTCTCTCTGTCTCTCTGTCTCTCTGTCTCTGTCTCTGTCTCTGTCTCTGTCTCTGTCTCTGTCTCTGTCTCTGTCTCTGTCTCTGTCTCTGTCTCTGTCTCTGTCTCTCTCTCTCTCTCTCTCTCTCTCTCTCTCTCTCTCTCTCTCTCTCTCTCTCTCTCTCTCTCTCTCTCTCTCTCTCTCTCTCTCTCTCTCTCTCTCTCTCTCTCTCTCTCTCTCTCTCTCTCTCTCTCTCTCTCTCTCTCTCGCGCTCCATCTATCTGACTCTCTCATACTGTTGCTTTTCTATTTTAGCAGAGCAAAGAGTTAAGTGATCAATCCAGATAAATTGTCAAAGGGCAACAGCAGAAGCCTGCCTCTCATAAGACATGCTAAGGCCATGGTCTTATAAACATAGTCAAACAAAGACGGGGTTGGTGGTGATGGCGGTGGAGAGGAAGGACTCAGAGAGACTGTAAGCTGTTGAGGACTATCTCCACTTCTGCCATTTATTCTAATAAGTGTTGCCACCCCTGCTGACATCAATGATACTGGACGCATCCTTCGAGACATGAGTCAGACTCTGGAATGTGCTGTATGCTGGCAGCACCCAGTGTTTTCGAGGCATCCGTGCAAGTGAAAACACAGCAATGAAATATTAATGGTTGATTTGTTTCTAGTCAGACATCTGTATGTGGGGGCTGTGATGTCCCCAGATCATTCATGTATGTGTGTGCATAATACAGAAACACTGCATTATATTATAAACGCCATGTTTGTTTGTTTTGCTTGTTTATCTCGATTGTTTGCTCACGTCCCTCCCCCTGCTGCTCTGCTTTTCTTCAGCCGGACCCGTTGTTGTCTGGAGCATCACCTCACGCAGAGCCTCACAAAGAACAACCCCCCCCCCCCCTCCGCGCGCCTCACCCGGACTCCCTTCTCAGACAAAGGGATACTTTTCTGACACAATTTATTTCCGATCGTACGTTAGAACGGCGCACGGGAGCGGTGACAGTTGACAGGTGACCCCCGAGGTAAGCAGGTGACCCCTGCACTCACCTTGTTCCGTAACGTTTCACATCCCGCCAGTGAGTCCTCTCCCAGGTGAGGCCGCGTCTCCCCCTGCCCTGTCAGCACACAACCCTGCCGATTCGCAATCCCAATCACTCCCAGTCATCATAGTGACATCCTCTGACAGCCATGCTCCCCCTATGCTCATCCCCAGGAGGGCGGTGGAAACCACCAGGGGCCATCTCTGGTCCTCTTCCTCCAAACCTTCATCCATCCACTGCAAGGACAGCATGCAAACATAAACCCTTCTTATTCATACATATAATCAAAATATAATGAGTTGAAAAGTGTATGGGATCATCGTTATTATCTTAGTTTAGCTTATTTTGTTGGACATGGAAAGTATGAAGGAAATATAGACATAACCACAGACTGCACGTTTACCCGATGTTTTTCAAGGAAGAAACATTTTCTAAGGATAGGTGGGCCAGATATAGAAAGGGAACAAAAGAGAAAATAGTAAAAAAAAAAGAAAAGAAAAAAGAACACAATAGAAATCAAAGTCCTGCAAGGCCGTCCAGACGGGTTTGCTAAGACATTACCTTTAACAAAAAACAAGCGTTGCTCTGATACATATATAATGAAAAGAAAATCTGCTCTCTCGCAACCCATGCTTTGAAAGATGAAATAGCTGCGCAGGAGTGTTTTGTAATCAATAATGTATGGCTGTCCATCTTCGGCTAGCTAGGAGCCCCTCAAAACACACCAGAGGCATCAGACGCTGTTTTCATTTCATGCTGAAGATCAGCGGAGCAGTGGGCATGTCCCTGCAGTGCAGCGACTTAACAGAACTGAGAAAACTAAGTTGAAAACAAAAACAACATACTATTTTCCTTTTGTCTTCTGTCAGCTCCCATCGCGCTCTCTCACAGCGCTCAGTGTAGGTCCTGCAGGGAAGGCACATTCTGATCTAAATGCAGCAATCTAATGAGGTGCTTGAAATAAACGTAGTTAATAATGTATATACCGGAATTTAATTTTTTTTAAACGTTTTTCCAAATGGTTATACAGCAGGCATATTTAGAGAGCGGGTGGTTGGTATTGAACGATGTTAATGGAACATTTTAATTGTGTTTTTTATTAAATGTGACATATTCTTCCATGACTGTAATTGTATTATCATAATATACTTATAGGCCTACATCATACTATAAACGATACTAATACACTGTACTATACTAATAACTATTGGAAAATTAAAACATCTGTCGATTAAAACTCACTTTCTCAGTGAGTCAGTCAATCTATATTTTCAATTCAATATATATATTTTTTATTGTAATCATTCATCACTATTCTTTATTCATTGTCTTCCTCATTGTGCTTTGTGGAATCTGAGAGAAAACATTGATGGAAAAAAAAGAGGAGGTTGTTCAGGGCTGCTTTTATTGATTTCCCTCCTTCAGCACATCTGGGTGGAATATTCTGACCACAGCACTGGCTCTTCTGAAACACACACACTCTCAAACTCACACACACACACACACACACACACACACACACACACACACACACACACACACACACACACACACACACACACACACCCACACACACACACACACACACACACACACACACACACACCCACACACACACACACACACACACACACACACACTAACAAACACATTCACACACATGCACATACACACACACACCTACCCACCCACACACACACACACACACACACACACACACACACACACACACACACACACACACACACACACACACACACACACACACACACACACACACACACACACACACACACACACACACACACACACACACACACACACACACACACACACACACACACACACAAAAAACAGGTTTCCCCCACCTACAACTCACATACATGCTTACAATGCATACCCTTGTAGAACTGCCTGAATGCAAATGGGGAAATACACATAAGGGAAATTATCCCCCCCCCCCTCTCTCTCTCTCTCTCTCTCTCTCTCTCTCTCTCTCTCTCTCTCTCTCTCTCTCTCTCTCTCTCTCTCTCTCTCTCTCCCTCTTTCTCTCTCGCAATCACACACACACACACACACACACACACACACACACACACACACACACACACACACACACACACACACACACACACACACACACACACACACACACACACACACACACACACCCACACAAACACTCACACCAATGGCCAGATTGAATCTTTATGCATATAGCATTCAGGACGCACAGCATGTGCATGTGTAGACACACACACACCAAATGACACAACGCATAAACTTTTTTTAGCCCCATCCTATTTGGAGCCAGATTGTTGGCGAACTGGCGCTCAACAACGGATGACACACTGGGCTAATCAGCCCCCAACCCCATGAAGCCGTGGCCCTGTGACAGCACCGATCAATTAGACAGCATTACTGCCTGCTCCTCGCCCAGCAGCTGAGGAGACTTCCTCCCTCTCTCTCTCTCTCTCTCTCTCTCTCTCTCTCTCTCTCTCTCTCTCTCTCTCTCTCTCTCTCTCTCCTCTCTCTCCTCTCCTCTCTCTCCTCTCTCTCTCTCTCTCTCCCCTCTGCATCCTGCTACCCAAATCCATCTCTCTCTCCTCTTCACTCTGCATCCTGCCAACCCCAAATCCAACTCTCCTCTCACATCGACCCCACCCCCGCCCAACCCCCTCCACGCCTCCCCCCCTCCCTGCCCGAACCTAATTTACAGGTAGAAGAGATGCGCTCAGTAAGAATGAAAAGCTGTGAGATGCTTTGATGGATGGCAGGCCTCTGCAAAACAGAGGCAAAACAGGGTGATTAACAATGACAAATGGGGATGAAGGCTGGGAAGGGGGGTGGAAAGGGGGGGGGGGGGGGGGGGGCGGGGGGGGGGGTGGCGAATTGGGATGGGGTGGGCGGGGTGGTTGGGGGGTGGGGAGGGGAGGGGGGTTATACAAATAAGAGAGAAATGGGGAAGGGATTGAACGGTGAATACAACTTTGATGCTTTGTCAAATCTTTATAGGCATCTGTACACTGTGTGGAAGTCATTAGAAGTAAAAAAAAAAGGAACCACAGAGAACCAACAGCTCGTGTGCAACCATGGAGAAACGGACAGACCGCTCGGCTAATGGAGGTGTTGGAACCGTTGTGCGGGTATAAATAATTTATCCTTTGACAAAGTATACCTCATTAATATTTAATTACAACATATTTATGGATGAATCGTGAAGGCTTGATGTGTGGGCCCGATAGTTTAATTATCTAATGTGTGCGGTGAGGCTGTTTCTGTGTTACGGTCTGGCCCTTTGGCAATGCTATCTCACGTTACCTTACATGGTGAACACATGTTGAATTTGACACATCTTGAATCAGAGCTTTGAAATACCCTAATAGGACTGGAAGGTTGAGCTGTAACAATTGCACGTCACACACTCCTGTAATCTATGACTGTCATGAATACACATAATAAAACGTCTTTCAAAAGTAATGAATGAGAACGTGGTGAGTGAGCAACATCCCGGTTCAGCCTCTGCAAACAATATTGTGCAATGCTTTTTTGTGTGGCTTCTGTGTTAGCATAGCAACAATTGCTTGGCTGCAAGCCTGCTAGGTAACCCCTGCTCAGAACATAAACACAAGGATAAAACAACCAGTCCAGGGTAAACATGTTGAAGTAAGGTGATTATGCACATGGTGTAATCATGGTGTAAGTGTACAGTGACTTTGTGCTTTAAAGAGCCATCTTCACAACAGAACCGAAACCATATTGATGTAGCCTTTTTCATAGCATTTAGAATAGATAAACAGATTGGAAGGACATTAGATACATTTTTTATTTCAATTCCAATTCAATTCAATTCAATTGAAAATTTAATTGAGGTAATTATTGAGTGCTATTCCACTCTATTAAATGTGACGAATAATTTGTAATAAAAAATAAGCTACATGCTGCTTCCTAAACACTGTCTCTCTCACACCCACACCCACACCCACACCCACACCCACACCACACACACACACAAACACACGCGCAAACGCACACACACACACACACACACGTGCGCAACCGCACACACACACGTACACACACACACACACACACACACACACACATACAAACACACATACACACACACACACACACACACACACACACACACACACACACACACACACACACACACACACACACACACACACCTACAAACACACATGCACACACACACACACACACACACACACACACACACACACACACACACACACACACACACACACACACACACACACACACACACACACACACACACACACACACACACACACACACACACACACACAAACAGAAGCACACAAACACACACACCTACACACCCAAACACACACAGACACACACAATCAATCAGATACTGGCTACTCATGTTGATAGATGAAAAGACTGGGGTAATTAACGCATACAACACATTTCTCCAACGTATAGTGAGCTTTTATTACTTATTTTATGACTTTAATTCAGAGTGTCCAGGAGTGTGTTTAACCAAGCAGCACTTGAACAAAGATGAGAGGAAAGAGGAAAAGACAGAGCGGGAGGGAGAGAGAGGGGGGAGGGAGGGGGGGAGGAACAATGTTGAAAATCACCCATCCCCCTCCCACTGAAAGAGAACTGCAGCTGCACCATGATTTCCTCTCTCTCCCCCCCCCCCCCCCCCCCCCCGACTCCCCCAACCTCTCCCCCCCGACCTATTTAGGGTCTACGGGTTTGTTTGTTTTCATGTCAAAAAGTTGTTGTTTTTTTTATCTCTACCCCTTTTAAAAACAGGGTATGAACTGTTTTGCAGTTAGCTATGCTATTCTCTGCCAGGCAAAGCTGATGATGCAATATGTGAACAGTGTATTAAATAAGAGCAACAGGTCTCACAGTTTATCTAACCTTTATGGTTGAACTCAACAGTCTAAAGCTTGGGCTTTTGATTCTTTCTTTAGAAGCCCAAACTTTATTTGCTTTAGTTATCGTTCAGACACACTGAACGCAATGCTTGTGCAATGAGGTCATCTGCTATCGTATCTCAAAGTCAGCTGGTTTGAACACGGCTTCTGTGTTTGAGCCATTGTCACTGGCAAGAGTGAGTTGGTGGGTGATTTTGTTTGTGTTGGAGTTTGGGGGAGGGGGACCATGCAGAAAGAGAGCATGGTTGAGGAAGGGGGATCACAATTAAAGTAGCATTCAACTCTTATTTTTTCGGTGGTAAAGTTCATTGACTAAAGTTGTTTGGCTAATTACAAGTCAGGGTGGGTACTTTGGGCAGCACAAAGAACAGCTGTCAGTGAATAAGTAGGAAAAACGATGAGTACCTTAACATACACACCGCACGCAGGCACGTACGCACGCACGCGCACGCACGCACGCACACACACACACACACACACACACACACACACACACACACACACACACACACACACACACACACACACACACACACACACACACACACACACACACACACACACACACACACACACACACACACACAAAACCACACAAACACACACACACACACACACTCTCACACACACACAAACATTTCTGCATGCATTGGTCTTGTCTGGTTGAATAGAGCCTTTAAAATTTTGAATTTGCAGTGTGTGATGGCCAGCTTCTCAGCTGCAGTGTTACAGCTGTAGAAGGGCTCACAGTATAGCGGAGTACAGGGGTGGAGTACTGCAGACCCTATGGCCAGACAATAACGTGTTCACCTACTCCTTCAGGGCAAGGAGCAGCAGGGACGGCCAAACAAAAGATAATCAATATCATATGGTGCGCGTTGCCCAGAGTCTAGACCAGTGATGGCCGGGTGCACTGCTCATCGCATGCCTCTGAGTAGTTGTTCTCATGGCCGGGGTCAATGTCAGACACAATGTCAGAAAAGGGCAACACATGATAATCAGGCTATCATCACACGATATGCCATTAAAGCAACATGACATCTGTTTCATCTGCTGAGTTGTGGGAATCTCAACTCAATTAAGGCTAAGGGTCAAATATGAAGTCAGTGTCAATTGGAGATAAGCAGTTTATGCATACTTTTCCATGCATATACCTGTAATATATATATATATATATATATATATAATATATATATTATATATTATATATATATATATATATAACTATATATATATATATTATATATATAATTACAAATATACATATACGCATATTTTCTACAGAGGGAGAAAGAGAGAGAATTATGACATAAAGAATTTTACCTTAGGATGTTTGGTATTTTATTTTTATTCAGCCGGATATTCAGGTTCCTCCAAAAGAATAGTGTAGGCGATAAGGGTCACATAACTGCACAAAGATTGGTGATAGATTTCAACACAACAAGCTTTTAAAGGCTTAATGCCTTGTCAACTGAAAAAAAGAAAAAAACGCCTTTAACTACATAAATGTTTGTGGCCAAAAAATTATTGTAAAATGAAAAGAGTTACAAAGGTATCTGTGGCATAGGTAAATTAAACACAGATGGTTTTCATACAACGCGATTAAAATAGCAACTCGTGTCAATGCAGTATGAGGCTGACTGTCAGCATATTTCACACATCCTGATATGAAAATGCCTGGGCTCTTTCGTTCTCTCTCTCTCTCTCTCTCTCTCTCTCTCTCTCTCTCTCTCTCTCTCTCTCTCTCTCTCTCTCTCTCTCTCTCTCTCTCTCTCTCTCTCTCTCTCTCTCTCTCTCTCTCTCTCTCTCTCTCTCTCTCTCTCTCTCTCTCTCTCTCTCTCTCTCTCTCTCTCTCTCTCTCTCTCTCTCTCTCTCTCTCTCTCTCTCTCTCTCTCTCTCTCTCTCTCTCTCTCTCTCTGTCTGTCTGTCTGTCTCTCTTGCTCTCTGTCTCTA